>QVOA01000649.1:0-14335 GCA_014825685.1 Pseudomyrmex cubaensis
GAGATATCTCATTACATAGAATCGTTTGCGCCTATTTAATCATTGTTGTCGAACACTTGTCCCGCAACGGAAGCCGGGAGAGTTTAACACGCGTGCGTGTCGAATATCGAGATAATCTTTCGATCGGTTTGCGAATTATATGCATGGTTTGTGTTTCTCTTCCGATATCTATCACGAGTCGTAGTCATGTCGTGCGACAACAACAGATCAGACACAATTGACATGTCAACGAACGAAAAAGTTCATCAGCGAGATTCGAGTAAGTAAATTATACACAAAGACGGAGAATAAATGTTCAAATAACGTTTAGAAAATTGATAAATTTGAAACTTACACACACGTTTGTTGACATAGACAATAATAATAAACATAGCGTAACAATAATCATGTGTTTGTGCACAGCGATAATCGAAGATGTGTCGAATAAGAAAATTGCGGACTTCGAAACGGCGATCACTGCCGCTGAAATCGGAAAGTTTCAATATCTCCTCAGTCTTGCGATTATCCCAGCCTCCTGGGCGTCGAGTATCGACACGTCTAACATGTCAGTGATACTCGCTTCGGCGGAGTGCGATTTGGGACTGTCGTTATTTGACAAAGGGCTTTTGAACAGCTCGATTTATTTTGGTGAGTGAAAACGCGATGTCGCACAAAAATTGAACAACCTCCTTTCTCTCAAAAGAAAGAAGACAATGATTGACACAAGTGATAATAAATATAAATAAACAACAAAATGGATATATTTATGTGGAAAATGGCGCGCCGCAGGTATGGTGTTGAGTGGTTTTGTATGGGGATACATCGCCGACGTCAAGGGAAGAAAGAAAGTCGTGCTCTACGGTTACCTGGCGGACAGTATCTGCAACATATTCGCGGGTTTCTCGCAAAACATGGAAACGCTTGTGTTCTTCAAATTTCTAAGTGGTTTGCTGTAAGAAAACAGAGTTGTTACATTTTATTACACATCGAGCTGCGGAAAGTTAATGACCGATTAAATCTAACAGTGTGAGCGGACCACATGCCACTCTGATGGCGTACAGCTCGGAATTCTACGGCGCCAAAGGTAGAACGAAAATTCCGATTCTTGTCGGTTTGTCCGTTCAGTTAGGATGTATAATCAATGTGTGTAAGTATAATCGTGTATATATAGAAAAGATACGCAAATAATTATTATCAGTCGACGAATCTGATGATTTTTTCTTTGATTTATTAAATAATTTTGTAATCCATTAAGTTTTTTACAAATTTATTATCAGTACTGGCGTGGTTGGTGATACCTCAGCCGTGGTTAATTACATTTTGGAATGGCGCATTCGTGTACAATTCCTGGAGAATGTTTTTGTCTCTCTGCGGAATACCGACGCTGATAGGCGTCACGTGTCTCTCTTTCTTTCCGGAGAGTCCGAAATTTTTGATGACACAAAATCGTAACGAGGACGCTCTTGAGATCTTCAAGAAGATCTACAGCATGAACACTGGTTTGCCTAAAGACAACTATCCCGTAAGTGTACATATATGTATTGTAATAATCGCATAAAAACAACAGCAAGAGAATAAAAGTATTTACCGTATATTTTCTTTCATTAGATAAGCATCGTGGGCGATATTGATTTGAATAATGCAAAACAGTTATCGGATTCTGAAAACTCTAAGTCGTGCTTGAAAAACGGAATTCAACAAATGAAGCCTCTTTTCACAAATCCGTATCTGTTTCGTATTTTGTTGATTGTCACTCTACAATTTTGTGGGATGTTATGGTGAGTAATCGATTAATTAATATTAATTACAAATCTCTTTATGAACTAAATCTTTCTTATGAGCTATCTTTAGTGATATACTTTTATTTATTTATTTAATTGTTTTTTTATTAGAGATTTTATTAGAAACATTCTTGTTATTAGAGTTCTCTGTTAACAATTGCACAATAAGTATCAAAACGACATCGTACATTATCTCAGCGTAGGATACCATAAATCATACGAGTGATCAGAGGGCAAAGACAATAATAGCAAAAGGTATCCGCGCGGTTCTCGTCTGGAAAATCATATCGCGCGCTTTTTTACGCGCGAGACACAATAAAACATACGGCTAAAGTCGTAAAAAAGTTTAAAATTCAGTTAGTCGTGCAAATCTCGCGCTGACGATTTGAATGACAGACATGAGAAAATTTACGAGTTTATCAGCACCGAGAAGATATGACACATCTGTCCCCTTCTCATACCGTCGAGATGTATTCTCATTATCTGAATACACATTGACATCGGATTTCGCGCATGTGTGTATCACGCGCACGTGGTTCTACTAAATTCTTCTACTAAATTAAAGGGTGTCAGACGGGGAGACAAAAATAAAACACTGAATACACACAGACCGCGCGTCCTCTCTCTTCCTCTTTCGGTTTGCAGAAATCTACTAAAGTCTTCTACTAAATTGAAGGATGTCAGACCGGTTGTAACGATAATCAAATGGCGTCGTTTATCGGATTTAATTGTGCAGTTAGCGATTAAATTAAATACCCTTTTTTACTCTCTCGACAATGTATTCTCGTTTGAAACTTTTCCATTGACGTAGATCCTGACACGTTGATAACGAAAGCAAGCACGATCGTTTCAGATCGTGTTATTTTCAATATGACATATTATAAGGAACGCGTTCTCGTGTTTTTGCCTGTGCGGTGCAGGTGTGTCACGCGAAAAACTTTTATCTTTTCGGTTGAATAATTAAGCAAAAGAGAGGGAGATACAAAGTAAATTAAGTTGATTGAACTGTGCTTGGAGAGAAAAACATTACTTTTGAATTAACAAATATAACCTCTAAATATGCAAATAAAAAGGAAACAAAGCTTCGAGATTATCGAGTATTTTACACACATTCGCGGCACATTAAATATTTGCACACATTAATGACTTCAACTTTCCTGTGACATTTATATTAACTTTCGATTTCCTTGATTCTTTTTTTGATATTTTCGTTTTTCCTGTTTACAGCTTGAACACTTTTCGCTTGTGGCAGCCGCAACTCTTCGCGACGATAAAGGACATCGGTAGTCGCACGAATGTAACCAATCCTACTTTTTGCGAATTACTCGACATTTCGGTGTCCGCCAGTGCAAATCAAGTTGCCATGTCAAATGGAACAGCGAGTTGTGAGAATGTGAGATGCAACGCGATGTATCAAAATTCACACGACGTTTAAATTTGCAATGTGTATTTACAATTTTGGATTTTCGATTTCATTTCAGATTCCTGTGCCAGATTCGATATACATAGACAGCGTTATCGTATCGTCCTCTTCTAGTGTTTTCATATTGTGCTCCACCATCTTCGTCAATTTCCTTCAACACAAATATCTCGCCAGTAGGTCTTTTTCATTCTGGTTCATATCAGAAACTATTGAATTTTTAATAATTTTTCTTCGCCACGCAGTGATCTCCCATGGATGCGCACTTCTGTGTGTGATATCGTTAATTTGGTCCCCGAATTCGTTGACCACTCTTGTTCTCACGTGCTTGTACCTTGGTTTATTGAGCAAGACCTACAACATTCTGGTCGGCGCGACTGTTTTACTCTTTCCTACATCTTTAAGGTTTGTCACTTACGATCGTGGAATTGTGATCTCTTCGAAAAAGTAACACAAATGTCATCCGTGCTCATTGTTATATTATTTATTTGTCAGAGCAATGGCGGTAAGTCTGGAAATGATAGTTGGAAGACTCGGATCCATAATGGGCAATTTCATCTTTCCGGTTTTGCTCGAGTACGGTTGCATATCGCCGATTATTAATCTGTCGTGCTTTTCTGGACGTGAGTATTTTGTTCAACAATTGTTTTTAAAGACAATCTTACAAAGTTGTTATTTCTCATGCGCGTAAATTTGTTATTTATTTAGTATGCATACTTCTCACGTGTTTTCTACCGAGCACGCGCAACCACGCGGTGTAAGGATCGCCGTTTTAATGATTTTGCGAGAGTCGAGGTAAGTGTTGAAAAAAAAAGAAACTGAAACGCATTAACTCGCTCATTTTGAGTTTCTGCGATTGTGAATAGCGTCTTCTTCGTCTCTGAGAATTCGAGATCGTTTAGCAGAGCCGAACCACACAGACGTTCCAAGGATCGGAGCCTATCGCAAGCTATGATCGAACCCGTACGAGGGCGGACAATGGTCATGCATATGTACATGCATCACACAACGAAACGCCGCGCGAGGCCTTGAGTTTCACTTTCGACACATCCTGGAGAGCCCTCCAGCCTTCACCCACATGCTCGTTCTTCTCTCACCCGCGTCTCTCTTCGTGTGGAGAATATCAGTTTACTGATACGTGCGCTTTATCGCGCGGCGATCTCAGGACCTCGCCAATCTCCGCGCGCCATCGCCGATCGTGCAATAAAATGTTCCAACGTACGCAAACCTGCACGCACGTAAACCTCCTCCATGCCGGTGAAAATCGGAGAAAACGCGCGAACAAAGAGCGCAAACTTGTCGAAAATATTAATATATTGCACGTCACTGTTTATAATTTATATAAGCGTTATAAAACAGAGAACTATATTTTTATTCGTATGGGAAAACTGTGATACGTATCTACGGTATAAACCGTTGTGCGTTTTTTTTTTCAAGTACATGTATTATATATGTAATGAGTGTATAAATATATTAAAGTTTTTAAAATATAACTGTATCAATAATTAGTTTGTACATGTTGTATGTAAAATACAAGTAATAATATTTATATCAGAAATAATTGTTGGATTTTTTACTTTACGCATGTGTGTGTGTGTGTGTCTCGGTCGTAATTCGGTTTTCGACAATACGAAAATTACCTAACGGAAAACAATGAACCGTTTTTGCCGTATCGCGTGCGACAAATAAAAAACAAAACAAAAACAAAATAGCAAACTCCGTACAATTAAAACGAACGCCCATTTAACTGTTAATGGAAGCACGTAGTGTTCCATTAACAGCTAAATGCGCTCGCGGCGGCGCGCGAGGTACAGTTTAAAATGTTCTGCACAACTTCCTCCATACGTTGCTTTCATTGTATAAGGGCTCTCCGTGGCGCCTGGGACTGCATTCCGCATAAATTGCGGAAGGGAACGCGCGCGCTGCGCGCACACCCGTGTGTGCATGTGGAAAAACGTGTCTGCATTTCTTCTATCCTCCGTAATCCACGTTAACATCACACTGGCGACTCAATGTCTACATTAAAAGGCCGGCGCGGTATATATGTGTACCTGCAAGCCTTAAACGTTGTATCCAACAACGATCTACACCGCAAACAACTTCATTTAACGATGTTGCCTTTCCCGATCACGTCTCACAATTATAATTACGTAATGGAAGATTTTCGGAGACGAGTCTCTTTTCGAAGAAGATTTGTTGAAGAGCAGTTTATATACGAAATAAATCGCACAATCGCACAAAATAATTCTGTTCTGATAATTTTCCTGTAATAATCTTTTAATATTTAATATTTTAATAATTTTTAACAATCTTTTAATACTTTTCAACTTAAATTTCAACTCAAGTTGTTTCTTATTCGATACATAGTGATTGACAAAAAGTTGAAGTAACAGTTGCTTTGAATATGTCCATACTTCCGAGCGAAGATTCAAACGAAGAAAGACGGCAAGAACGGAGGCCGATGATCACAAGCGAGTCTCGCGTGAGAATCACTTCCCCGTCATTCTCTAATCATTCTATACGGACACGAAGTATCGTCGTATCGCGATTTCACGGTCGCTATTTTCGCTCGATCGTGGGTACCACTGCGGCAAGATAGTCGCATCGGCAGCGCATCGGTATGATACTGTTAACTCCTTCTCTATCCCCTGCGGAGGATGGCTTCTCGGAATATCCTTCCTGTCCGTTTATCGACCGCGGCGTTTCTGACAGATCCGCGCGTCTTCGCGACAAGAAGCTATACGCGTTCTTGACAGTTTGTGTCACATTATAATATCTCATCGCGCAATCTCTCAGTGATGATGTTCATCCGCGTAAATGAGGTTTCTGAAAACTCTCTCTCTGTGTTGTCGATACCGATATTTGTTGCCGTTATAATCTTCGGTTTCTCACAAAGAAATTTATCTTTGCGTCATTCGCGCAAAGTTTTTACTCGAACTATCGGCGTAGATAAGACTAACTAAAATGACAGTCCAATTTATGAGACGTTTCTCATGCATTCGGTCGTGCAGTTCCTTTTGCGACGCGTTTGAATTGGAACACGTTGGATCGTCATTGAATGTTAATGTTTGTTTTCTCACAACAATCTTGCGGAATAAATTTAACGGTCGTTTTCGTTTACTTCGGCGAAATGACGACAGACAATCGAGATAATATATACGTCGTATACATCAGATTCTATACTGAATGAACAGTTTTGTAATTGGAAAATTACAAGATTGGAAATTGCAATAACGTTACATAATTTGGTCGCACGTAACAGTGCGAAAATTCAATCATTGTAGGGGAAGAAAGATCAAACGTCACAAAAGAATAGACCGGCCAGAAGAATCGGCTTCAAGAACCGGCTACTTCTTTTTCTACAGACAGCAAAAAAATACACCCTTATAAAATTAATTAAGCAAGACGGTCGGCAAGTTAATTGTAAGCATTGTTTCTTTCCATTTGTGGACGCGGTTTTCTTTGATGATTTTGTTCTCGGATTAGTTGAACAGGACGCCGTCGTCTTCAAGGTGGCCGAAGCGGAATAGATGAGTCACTTTCGGCGTGGTTCATCGCGCGTTTGTTCTATTGTCCGGTGCAATAATCGGATGTCGATGTCCGTTTTACGGCAGGTGAACTTGAGACCGAACGATTTGGGTGAAGACGCTTTAATCGCAAATTTACGTGCTAACAAACATCTCATTAAAATGTGATGGGTATTTTTTTTTTTTTCCTATTTGTACGACTCGTTTACGAGGAAATTTATAAACGCACAGTTCAAGAGTTCGCGAATCGTTTCGACTTGATGTTATTTTTCAATCGCTATGATTGTACAACCGGGTAACGGCAAAACAAAATACAATCGCGTAACTTAACGCTCGTTAATTCTTCTCTTCTTCCCCGAGATCTTCTCGCGATTGCTAACAAGCAGTCTCACGACCTCCGTTATTGGCATTCCGAACTGATAAAACAATGGCAAGTCGTTTCCACTTCTTCTTATTTGCATGGAAGTTTGCTAAGCGCTTACATTATTATCTAATCAGCTATGTCGTACGAACTAAAATACATTAAAACTATTTCCGATGTTAATCAACAAGTGGAAAAAAAAGGTTTTATTCGATGTAATATTTTCTGTCGAATGCTCTGGTAAAAAAAATAAATATAAATAAAATATCAAATATAATAAAAAAAAAGCATATTTCTTCACAACTTAGCATAATAAAACGGCAACGCGTAATTATTTAAAAAAAAAGTAAGAGAATTTCACATTCTTATTAAATGTGGAACGTATAGAAAACTTATGGTTTAATTAAATCGTATATTAAACTTTTAAATATAATTGATCCCCACGCAAGTACTTAATTCGCGTGTTTCAATCGAAAGGATCGACCCGCAAGAATTTGCATTTGTTTACCTACTTATCCTCCCAAACACCGCAATATATCGCGCTGCATTGCTTCTCATTTATGCGCCGGCTGATGCAAATGAGCGCGTTTATCTGTGGGTATCTACCGCTAGGACCGCTATGCCCATAACGCACCGTGTGACTCCTTGGCTCTCCTTACTGTTCTTGCGTTTATTCTTTCTCCTCTCTCCGTATATACAAGACGCCTTCGTTACTCTTCCTTATCTTCCTCGCCGCTCTTGTTTGCCGCTTCTGTACTTTGCTCCGGTCGCCGCACAGGTGTGTTTCTCACGCGGGCCGATCCTTTCCCGCATCCGCAAAACTAAGATATCGGACGGTAGGGCTTCGGCGCTCGTTATTCCGCGAATTATTCTTATATTTTATAATTTCACATGCAGCGTTTACGGTTCGCCACACACGCGCGCATTTCGCGAAAAACAAAACGACCGCCTCTTTCCCGAACCGAGCGAACATCGCGAGAACCGCCGCAAAAATCGAATAACCTAAATACCCGATACGTGAAATCGTGCGTAAACATTTTCGTTTATGTTTCAAGTGTGACGGACATGTCGTTCGGCTTTAAGCAGTGAAAGGGTTTCAAAGGCTTCCTCTCTCGACTATCTCCCGGGTAAATTCGCTCCTTTCCCTTACGGTGTTTCTAACGTGTCCAATGTGAACAGCTGTCCGTGTCAAATCCGACGCGGTGCCAAGTGACGCGTACGCGACGTCTCAATTCCGCCACGCGAGGTGGGAAAGCTACTTCCGCGCGAGTCAGCGAAATTGAAAATTGCCCGCTACCGGAATTACAGTGCCATTAAGCTTGTTCTTGTTCCTCGACGCTTCTCGTCGTCGTTGTTACATCGTCTCTTTTCTCGCTTCCATTTTTTCGCGATTGAACGACCGCGTTAAAGAAACGCAGTAAAACGTGGATTGTTATCTTTGTCAACGTCGAGGTACGTAGTTGAACGCGCGTGGAAAGTTCGGAAAGGCAGAAGAGATCTGGCAAAATTCACGGGCAAAACAATTCTCCTAAACACGACACTGTATATACGTGTGTGTATGTGTGACATGCGATAACTATGGGTTAGTTAGCTTGTTTATATATATATTTTCTCGCTTAAAGTTAACGTGCTTCGTGTAGAATAACAATTTCGAAGCATCATATTTTCCGAATTTATTATTTTACATACGATATCCTTTTATTTTAATAATGTACGTAAAATATGCAGAAGCTAACTACAAACACGTCAAAAGCGATGTAAAAAGTGTGCAAACAAGCGAGGAAGCTTTCGAGGAAATTCTCAGTTTGTCGCCTATCGACGAGGAATCTGAATTAATTTTATGTTGCAAAAAAGCATCAAGCACCTTTACTATAAGCGAGACTCCAGAAAGTGTCTCCAGCTTGATAACATCCTGCGAAGAACCGATAGACAGATTCGACATTTTAAGGTGGAAGAAGAACGATTCATTGACAGATAGTTTCGGAGACGAGCAAATTCAGCAAGAACACCAATATGAAGGAAGTAAAGCAAATTGTTGTTTAATTCGCACGCGGCGCGTCTTTTATTGATCGCGTAATATATTGCGGATTAATACACACCTCGGATTGAAATCGGCCCGTAGCTCAGGTAATCTGTGCGGGGATTACTGAGCGGAAGATCCGAGTTCGTATCTCCGATTATCGGAGACACTATTATTATATCTTCGACATAATATTATAATATGTAATATACTGTATTATAATATTACATAATATTATAATTATTATATCTCCCATATCGGAATTTTTTCGGGTCGATTTCCCTCGGGGTTAGCGATGGCAAGCTAACATCGATTAACCGAGGTTAACATCATTTGCCGAGAGACTTCTGGTAAGTCTCGTAGTGGTTCGAAATCCACTTAAAACTGTAGGTTCCTTGTTATTTCTCACGTATATCAATCCGCACATTACGAGAGCAAATAAAAGACACTGCGTATCGACGAACATATGCAGATTATGGGCTGTAAAATAAAACACTCAATTAAATTGATTTATTTTACGCTCTTTTTTTCGTTTATTCAAGACAAATGTTTGTATTTTACGTACCCCGAGTTTCTTTCTCGCGGTCGTAATTTTACATTGCTATTATTCGATTAAATATCTAAGAATCAGATATCTTTCTTATTATGTTATTTTACGTTTATTGAGTTTTTATTAGCGTTTCGCGCGATGTAAAATAACGCGCGAACAAACGAAATGTGCTTTAACCCGTGTTGTGTCACACAAGAATGCGTGTGTTACAGAGGCGGAAGCTTCCGGCGACAATGACGAAGCGGTAAGTGGTTTCCGTGAAAAGTCCTTGAAGACCACCGTGGAACAGCTTAAGTGCAGATTGTCCCAAGCCGAGAGGGAGATCGTCGCTCTGAAGAAGCAGTGGAGTCCGCGGAAATGCCCGAGTCACGAGAAATGCGAAATTCTTCAGGAAGATCTGCTGACTTGGCGTAACGACCACGAAAAGAGGCTCGATGCTCAGATGATCAAATGGCAATTGGCGGAGAAGAGAATATACGATGAGATGGAGAACACAAGGATGATCTACGATAATATTCAGCGACACCTGGAGATCTTGGAAAGGCAAAGCACGGAGGTTTGCTCGGACTTTCGAAGACAAATCGACATGTGGGAGAAGAAACTTAAAGACGACATTGTCAATATACACGAGAACAATTTGATGGAACTGCGCGAGCAAGTCAGAGCATGGTGATGACTGATGACATTTAGTTTTGATGTATACAATTTTTTAATTTTAATTAAACTGTTTTTAAATTAACCACTTTTTTATACGACAATTAAATACAATTAAATAATTAAATATAATGAAATAATTATATTCTAGGCTTGAAATACGAGATACAATTAGCTTGTCGAGTGTTCGGAACGAGAAAGAATGTGAAACGTGTAAAGCGAGCAACAATCGGCCCGATAAGAAACACGACAAATCTTGCAAATCGCAGACGTCCGAACTGACAGTGTTGCACGAAGACAATGGCAAATTTCTACGTAGGATAGAACGTGTTATTAAGTTTGAAGTTCAGCAACATCGTGACGATTTAACGAGGCAGACGAATCAGAAGATTGCCGAGCTCCGCTCGGCATTCGAAAACTTCAAACACAATTTTTATCTGGATCGCAATTACGTTAAAATAAATGCCAGTGAAACAGAATCGGCCGTTGAAACGCGGGAATTGAACGATCTCAAGCGTCAAGATACCGCGAAATCTGATTTAAACACGGGTTCTGCAGAAAAATGTACGTTATGTTGAAATACAAATTGCAAAACGCATTCCGGAGGATATGTATGTTTGCAAATAATCTCACGAATGCTTGTCTAGAAACTATTCTTTTGGATTAAAAAGTACCGTAACGTGGTCTACTATTTAAACCGACAAAGACTAGGAAGAACTTGTTATCGCTAGATCTAACTTCGGCCTTCCAAAGGTTAACGACGAAGGATCACACAAATCCTCAAAAACATTTTTTTTACGAATAATCCGTCTCATTATCTCACCGTTCCCGAGATCATGGAGTTTAGATTGCGAAGATAAAAGCAAAATCACAGAGTGCGACGTCCTCTTCCTTACGTAACAACTTGAGCCGCTGCAGTATCGGCTATTATATTTTCTTAATAGTCGTAGATCATGCAATATTGCAATGATAGTCGCTTATTCTTCTTCCTCTCTCTCCGTGTGTGTGTGTGTGTGTGTGTGTGCGCGCGCGCTCTCCCTCCCTTCGGAGAAGCACGTATTACGGAAATGTGCTCGCGATCTTTATCATCATGGGCAAGAACAACGACGGGCACGGGTGCCTTATGCCCGTATAATGCGTGGCCGCGAGCGCGACCTACGGTACACGGCCGGGGATAATTCGAATCTGCGATTCAGATGCTGTTTTACATAATCACTTTCATGAATCAGCCTTCTTAAGGGATATTACCGCTTATAGGTAGGTCAACGACGAGATGTCGTCGTGCTGCTTATATATTGCAATTTACGACGGGGAGTCCCCGGCGGGGCAGGCGTGTCCGATCGGATTCTTCGTGGGAAGAGCCGTAGCCGGTCGCGTTGCTACCGTTGCGGTGGCACAAACGCCACGCGGAGGAATCCGCTCCTTCCTCTCTTTCTCTCTCTTTTTTTTTCTCTCTCTCTCTCTCTCTCTTTCTATTTCTCTCTTACGCACGTCGACAAATCTATATCACCGCAGATAGATTCAGGGATAATTATCGTCCGCGTCTGCATGCTTCTGGATCATGGTCTGGGTCGATGTTCCGCGGTTCAATGCTCCTCTTTTTTTTCTCCCAGCTAATAGGTAGGAAACCTCGCCTCGTTTTTCGCCCGGCGGATCGTAGATCTGTGTCCTTCGGAAAGCTTCACGACTTCCGCCGTTCTCTCTTTCTCTCTTTCTTTCTCTTTCTCAAGTACGGCGTATGTATGAGTTGGGATTCGAAAGAACGCGAATTGAATGATAAGATAAAATTTTTTGATCATTCGGAAAGAAGTTTTTAATTTGCGTTTACATTTTTTGTTCGATATCCGCAAAACAAACTGAACGAATTCTATTTCTCAAATGAGTCGCAACCACGTAATATCGCGGTCAGCGCGAACTTTATTAAACACACATTGTGTTACGTGCGAATTTATTCGCGTAATTAATTAGGTCTGCAGTTGCGAGATTTTACTGTGACACGCAACACCAATATATTATCGCGAAATGAGCTGAGAAATTGAAGTCCGTTACGCGAGATAACTTGATTATCTGCGCTAAGATCATACCTCTAAAGTCTTAATAATCTTGTCGGGAGCGAATGTCTCTCCGGCACAAACTATGTCGCTCTTTTAGTAGGGCGGCGAGCGCGCATAAAACAAATGTGTCAACGTAATTTCCTTATTATTAAGAAATTAGCGGATTTATTTTCATATTTAAACCAACTGTTATTGTGCTTACAATGGCATTTTTTCTTGCGCAGAAGTATCGCAATGTATGTTTATTTTAGAAAACTATTCTGTAGAAGAATGCATATTCTACAGATTTGTGTAACACACATATCTCTTTTAGAGAGATAACGCGCCAATTATTTTTTTATGACTTATTGTTGTAATAATAGCGTACAATTTATTAATAACCTCCGGGGAGTCGGAGGAGTCATCCTAACTGTACTTGCACGCGCCTTACTCGCATAAACACATTCTTGATCGAGATTGATCAATTTCCAATTATAATCCACGTAATTAGACGCGCGTCCCCGTCCCGATATCCGTGCGTTGCAAATCCGCTAATACCGCTCGGAGAATTACCGCGGAAGTCCCTCGCCGCGGGAAAAAAAAGGCGTTCGGTATATAAGCTCCGACGAGTAATTAACTCGTTCGTAGCCGCGGTATCTAAATCTCACTGTACCAACTGCATTAGGATATACCCCGCGGAGAGTGAAGGCATTTCTTCTCACGCTTATTCCGCACAATCGACCGACCGAGGCACCCACCGAGATAGGCAGACAGATCCGAGAACGGGAGGGAATCTCTTGTCGAGAGGACGCGGCGAACGAGTGATAAAGGAGAGAACGCGAAGGAAAGAGAAGGAAAAAAAAGACGAGAGGGAGAGAGAAGCACGAAAGTTCACCCTGAACTTTCTTCTCTCCCTGTTGCGAGGCCGCCGGCAATTTAAAGGGTAATTGTCGTGTAAGCGAGCTTGGCTCGCGCGCACACGCGCATACGCGCTCTCGTATTTACGCACTCGTGGCATAGTGCGTGACGAGCGACGACGATACGGCAAGCACGCGATAGACTTTAATTGCGAAAGACCGTTAACGTTAAAGTACCGCTCGCTAACTTTCAATGTCGAATAATCGGCTCGGCTTATCCCGAGCGCAAAGGGGACAGAGCGCGAGGATTTACGACGATTAGCGCGGAGCACAGAGAATTTCCGTACGTCCGCGCCGACTACGACGTGTCATCGTGTCGACGTCGCGACGGATATGGCAGCCTTTTATCCGGCGAGACAATCGCGCGCGAGATGTCCCGGGAGTTGAATTCGCCCGGACATGCGGAACTTCTCGTGAGACGTCCTTTTGTTGAGGAAACTAACGGGTCGCGTGAATCAAGTTAGCGTTTAGAAATCAGAGAGGAATATAAATAGCGATATGTACTTGATAAAATTCCTTAGAACCCGCTCATAATGATGTTAGTCTGCAGATAGTCGTATACAGATGTACGGCTGCATCTGTAAGCTTGCTAGAATATTAATCAGTATACCTACATACATATACATTTTTATTGGCAATGATATTGCGCGTCCAGAGTCGACGATACATTGATTGCAAAGTGGAAATGAAGAAAAAGTTGCGCGTCTTAATTTAGTTTACGCGTAAAAAAGAAAGAAACAATTTATTTTGTTATATATCACTTCTTTTCTAGAACAGATTTTGTAGGAAGCTATTTTATAGAAATATGTAACATAATTGTAATAATGCAAAATAATACTTAATATTATTTTTTGGTTGTGTTTAAATTTTAAATTTGTATAAAATAAAAACAATAATAAGATAAAAAGAGACATTTGTGCGCGTGTACTTAGCGCCTGTTTTTTGAAAAGATAAGTTTTTCGATATATAGAATACTGAATGAGTCAGCATATAATTACGAATCAATTGATCATTTGACTATTTACTTCTGACTTTTTTATTTTGTGACTTATACATACAATCAACAAAAGGTACGTTATTGGCCTATTTCCGA
>QVOA01000650.1:0-14340 GCA_014825685.1 Pseudomyrmex cubaensis
ATATATATATATATATATATATATATATATATATATATATATATATATATATATATATGTAAAATAACAGAATATTAATTATCAAAATGTGATTGCGTTTATATATCTACAGTATATTATAAACGTTTATAAATTATATTAGAAACATATTGCTATATTTGAGCAATAATACTTATACAACATACAATGATAAAAATGTCAACTTTATTTTGAAGTAAATAAAATTTCGAATTTTTTATTATTTTAATTGTGTCATTTCATATATGGCTTTTGTAACATTTTTAGAACGGCTATTTGGTTACTGTACGATAGTGTGAGATAGTTATAAGGGTTAATTCAAGTATATTTCATTCTGTTTTAAACTGCCAATTCTGCTACAGTAGACTAGACACACAAGTGCTTGATTCGTATCTGTGTACGTCATTGACATGTGCGGCGCGGCGTCGCGGCGCATCAGTGGCGCACTCTAAAAACAGTCAGGCCAAAGATGGCGACGTGTGAACGGCGGCGTCCGCGCGATGTTTAGTTAGGAGAGAGTGAGAGAGGGTACGATGTTGCCGCGGTCGCAGTATCCGCAGTGTTTCCGTAATCTGCGTTAGGCTCAGTGCAAATGTAGGAATGTCAGAGGCGAAACGGGTACCCCTGCAGACCCTGGAGTTCCCGGAGTCTCTGGGCCATGCGACGAAGAAGGAGAAAAAGGGAAACAGCAAGCAGCTCGCGCCCTCCTTCCGCTTCACGCTCACCCTGCCGGAATCAAACGAGAAGACATGCCCCGAGTTCAACTATGCACAACTTCTCAAGACAGCCGAAGTAAGTTTATTGTACGGTTAAACTTTGTTTCTGTCGCCGCACAAGATAAAGAAACAAAAGACCGTATGTCAAGCTCGCCTGACACCCAGGTTGTGCGAGAGGAAGAGAGCCGCATGTGTCCGTCGACGGGTTCGTGTCGCGTGTGAATGCAAGGCGTGAAGGAATTTTGCGACGTTTGATGGAACCGCTTCGACAAGGTGGCCACGAATCGTTGCCGCGACTGTCACGCGGCTCGTTTCGCGCGACATCTCCGCGTGCTTCAAACGCGTTGCGGCTGATCTCGCTCGCGTATCTCTAAGAATATAATATACCTTCACGTTCTCGGCGTACCTGACACGGGCGAAAACGGTTCTTTGATCGATTCACACTCTCTTTGCCGTGTCGAATTCGCTTGCTGTCAACGTCATCATCGTTCTATGCGCGGAGCCAACATATGCATGCTGTCACGAGGCTAAAACGCGCGTCCGGTTTGGATCTCGAAGACACGCGATTTCTCTTTCTCTCACGACAAAACGATGCGTGTTTTCTTCGTCTCGCAGTTCTTTGATCGTAAAACGTCTCTGCAGGAGTTGCCATTGCGCGACAACACTGTCCGGCATTGCATCTCTTATCGTCTTTTTCTTCTCTATATTTCTGTCTTCGTTCTTCTCGAGGAACAAGGACAAAAACGAAAGAGAAAGAGAGAGAGAGAGGTGAGAGAAAGAAAGATAGATAATGACGACGGCGATGCCTTATTCGTGTGCAGTGTGTTTGTCTATGCTGGTCTATTTCGCAAACCACGTATATTCCCTTCGACGGGCTTGTCCGTACAGAGAAAGAGAGAGAGAGAGAGAGAGAAAAAAAAAGAGATGTACCAGAGAAAGTGCGACAGGATAGAGTGAAGAAATGAGGGAGAGGGAAAAGGAGACACATGCGTGCGACAGGGAATAAACGTGTCGCGTCGAGTCTCTTATTTCACACGCGTGAGAGCATGTGCGGGCTCTCCTTTCTGAATTGTAGATCGATGCACCGGAGGAGACTCGTGACCGCCAGCACGTATCTAGTGCGTCGCCCGAGACATATGTCACGCTGCGATGCTCCCTCCCTCTTCTTTTTCTCTTTCTCTCTCTCTCCGCGTGTATTGTAGAACAATGAGAATTAAAAAATAAAGACGAAAAATTCAAAATGTATCTTTTTTTCGATAATGAATAATTAATAGCAAGGTTCATTTTCTTTTTTCAAAAAACAATAAACATATACATATTTATATGTGTAAAAACTGGATAATGTATAATTTATGTAATATTGTGTATCATATACATGTGAATTAAATATATCACGTTTCTAAATAGTTTACGCAACGTTATTACGTACATATATTGACACAGCATTATTATACTTAAAGTAAATAAAAATAAACTAATTACAAACATAAACAACGCGTGAATAGTAGAAAATTATTTTATCGATGATTTATTCTTTTGCCACTTTGTTTTGGTTGCGCACGTGTTTCGAAAAATGGTTGCAAAACAGCGACGAATCACGTGTGAGAATAGCGAGGCGCGTGATTTGAAATTTTTCAATGTAAAAAAATTACTGAATTGTCCAACTTAACAAATATATTTTATTAAAAAATTTCAATATTTACTATTCGCATTACAAAACTTCAATATTTACAATTAAATGTGTTTGTATTGTGCTTTGTATCTCAAGCTTTTTATCTAATCTTGAATAACGATAAAATTCTACATATGTGTACAGGTGCAAACACAAATTCAATAAACATGACACACTCTCTCTCTCTCTCTCTCTCTTTCTCTTTTTCTCTCTCTCTCTTTCTCTCTCTCTTTTTCTCTCTCTCTCTCCTATTAGTTTTTGTGTTTTAACTATCTAGTTTTTTTTTCTATATCTGCCAATTGATAAAAACGATTTTTTGTTCTCCAGACCAAGTTTAACTTTTTTTTTTTTTTAAGCGCGGCAAGCGAAAGTGAAAGTATAATGAGTAACTCGTGCGATTATTGATTGTACAATTAATTAATTTATCGGATGTGACTCTAATAAAAGTGACCCGACACTTGCATTAAGAGCAATCGTTTCGATTATCAACATCGCTAGCAGGATCAATCACTCGATTTAGCGTCTCTATACCGGGAGAATAGGAGACTGTAAGAGGTAGTTCGCGCAACGCTACGCAAGCGAAAGAGCGCGAAAGTGCAAGGACGACGGTCTTTCTTTCTCGCTCTCTTTCTCTCACTGCAATATGCGCTCCTGATATCGGTGAACACGTCGAGTGAACGTGTCTTCTCTGAGTCAATCTTTTCTCATCAGAGAAAGTTACTATATATTTTCTTCTATTCCATTTTTTTCTTCATTGCTTCAAATAATTTTGGACATGTAATTTATTTATTTATTTATAGATAGTTATTGCAAAAGTCTAATAATATTGTGATAAAGCTCAGGTTTAAAGAAGTTGAAATTTAAATGTTGAAATTTTTTACACTGTCTTTAATTTTTATCGAAAACATGTAAACAAATTAGATAAAAACATGAGATAAATTAGATAAAGATATGGTTAAACACTTGTTTACTTCGTCTACAGAAAAAACGAAGGAAAGAACAAAAGAGAAGCGATGAGAATGCGACCAATGGACTGGACCCGTTCGATGATGATGATGACGAGGATAAACTCAGAGACATGGCAAGACGATTTGAGGCAAAATATGTATGTTCATGATAACAATCAATAATTAATGACATTTGCAAAAATATTAATATTCTTTATATTATTTATATTTATTGCTGTAGGGAACATCTACTATGGGAAGAAAAAGACACAAGTACGAGGATTACGTGGATTTGGGCGCAGGATATGACGAAAACGACTCCTTCATCGACAATACTGACGCTGTATGTGCAAAGCTAACATTAAAAAAAAAAAAAAATTAAAGATACGATTTCTAATGTAATTTTTTTCATACTTTTTCTATAGTACGATGAAATTGTACCCGAAGAGATGACCACAGCACACGGGGGTTTCTATATTAATTGCGGAGCCCTTGAATTCAGAGCATCCGACAGACATTCGTTAGTTCACAACAATAATAACAACAATAGCGACGACGAAGAGAGTAGTGAAAGCAGCGAAGAAGATACCGAGGACGTAGATAGTCCTAAACGAGAAGACAAGCGAATTATTAGTTCATCTGATGACGACGAGACAGAAGATAATACTGACAACTTACCAAAAGTAATTGATACATCAATACACGATATGTTAGTTTGAGTCTTATACGACGAATAATGCAACGACTTTTTACAGAGACGAAAAATAGAAGAAGGTAGCGAGAAAAAAGAAAATACTAAGAAAAGGAAAAAACCACAAAATCACCAGACGCAAGATGCGCAGCAAAATTCTCAGCAAGAACTTGATCTTTTGAGACGGAAAGAGAGAAGTGAGACAACAGATGCTGAAGGTGGTACAGGTAATGATTCTTGTTATACATATTACTCTCTATAAATTATTGTAAAATTTAATTTCAATTTGTGGAACGATCTTGTAATTTTAGCTTCAGAAGATCAAGAAGAAAAGAAAAAGTCTGATAAACCAGAAAAAAGTAAATTAAATGAGAAAAAGTTCGATATTAAAAAGTTTGAAAAGAAATCGTCTAACAGCAATGGATATGACGCAAAAAAAATGGATCTCAAAAGGTTGGGCAGTAAAGACAGCAACATTGATGACGCAATAGAAAGTGTCGTTAATGCAGCTAGAGGAGTCGAAGATGACTCGAGTCGCGATACAACGGATTCGGGAAAATCTCGCGCTTGTTTGTTTGCCGGGGAATCTGATGGAGAGGAGACGGAGCACAAAGAAGCATCGTTGCCTGAAAATCTTCCCGAAGATATAAGAGAAATAGTAGTAAAATTAAAAGTTCAAGCAGAAAACAACAAAGACAGCAAGAGTAAATTTTTCAACAGTACAGTTAATGATATACTTTTCAAGTGAGTTTATAAATTATAAACTTTTATAATTCCATTAAAGTATACATTAAGCAAAATAATGAAAAACATTTCCTAACATTTATTACTTTTATATTATAGTTTAGAAAAGAAACTACGGATGTTGAACTCGCCCAGCATAAGATTACAAACTTATGGTCATCTAGTGCCCTTTTTGCCTTGTAGCAAAATGACTCTTCTTAGCAGAGCGAAAAAGCTTTACCTGAAAGACGCCGAGTATAGAGTGAACGAACCGATGCAAAAGTAATAAATTGATTTTAGCAACTATACATGTATAAAGTCTCTAATACATACAGGGTGTGTGAAAAATTTTGACATAGCAGAAGATAGATTGATTTGGGACACTGAACATAAAAATCATGAGTCATTATTTTGTAAAAAATTTGCAATATTTATTGGGTTATAAATTAATAAATAAGCCAATAAGCACGTAGGAAGTGATGATCCATTCTGTAGAGGCGTGTATGATTTTCAGTTGTTTTATTTTTTTCTTTAGAAAAATAATTTATTTCATGCAATGTTTTAACAAACAAGAAACAAACGAGCGCGAACAGCGTGTGACACAGCTTTTTGCGATTATAACTGATTTTCACGGCGATACAACTGAGAATTATACATGTCTACAGAGTCCGGACCCCCACTTTTCACTCGCTCATTGGCTCGCATTAATTAATTAATAGTTCAATAAATATTGCGAATTTTGCAAAATAGTAAATGTTTTTTCCGTTGAGATTGACTCAATTCTTTATACTCCGGCTGTCAAAACTTTTTAGACATCTTGTATAGATAAACAGATAGCTAACAAATTTTACATATTATATAAATTTATCTTAACGTACTTGATAGTTTCGATTTTAACTAAATTTGTTACATTACAGATTAAAAACTCTTATCGATAATATAATGCCATCGGTAATGGACAAATATCTGAAGGAATGTCAGAAAGTTGCTGATGAAAAGTAAGTAATGTTATCCCACTTCAGATATATTAGCAGTTTAGTATATTTTGACTTTTATTCCAGATTTTTGCAGCAATTATACACTAGTTTTGCTTTAATAACAGATTTTTATTAACAATAATAAAAAAATTCGTTATGTAATATACTATATGTAATTGAAAACTGTTGGGCATGTAGCTAAATAGATATGCAGTTAAAAACTTCACTTTGCCAGAGTTAGTATATACATATATAATTATAAGTTTATACTTCATATAATTTCGTGAAAGTAAACTCATTGTAATTTTTTTTATTTCTCAGTCCTCAATTATACTGGGAGATATATCGGTACTGTTGGTAAGGTGCCCCTCGTTTATAAGAGGAAACCCTTTCTATTCTCGCCTCTCCGTCTGCTCTCTTTCTCTTTTTATCTTCCCCTCTATTTGGTTGCCTTTTATCTCTTTTTCCCTTTTAATCTATTCATGCTTTACATGCTTTTGCTCTCTCAATTGTTACAAACATTCATTCAATCAATTGTGTTTACATATTTGAAAGCGTTTTTGTTCACATATGAAGACATTTTAGTTATTTAGTGATCATTGTATTTTATTGATCATTGTTGAGAAAGCAGAGGAAGATACGGGGCTTTTTATCATCAGTATCAATATTTAGTTCATCACTAGCATCATCTTTTTGTATTGAGCAAAACAACTGCATTTGACCTGAGACACAATTCGACGATTTGTTTAATTATCATGTTAGTGTATCAAAAGAGAGAGAAGATGAAGATCGAGGAATTCTGTCGCAACAAATGCTGATCATCATTCTTTGTCATCGCGAAATCATGAATTTCTATAGTATTATCCGAGTGTAATCGGCTGGTTGATTTCAGGGGATTCGAAGGATCTACCGCGGATGGGGAAAGCAGCGACGAAGAAGACGGTTCCTCCAAAAATACAGAAAAGCCGAAAATACCACGAAAACGATTTCCGTGGACTGATGAAACCAAGTGAGTTCTTATAATATATGATTTTAGTATAATGCTTACGTGTGTATATATATATATATATATATATATATATATATATATTTATATATATATTTATATATATTTTTTCAATTTATATTTACACATATATAAATATGCATACGTTTCTATTTTAGAAAACTTGTTCTTGAAATCGCGAATGCTAGAAGACATTATTTCAAGATTCTGAGACCGAGAAAGGAAAGTATGGAATCGTTTGTTGCTACATTTATGGACACGAACGTCTTACCATTGTGGCCACCCGGTTGCGTACGGTTGCAGACTTTGTTAAAATATGCTAGTCCTGTTGAACCTGTGTAAGTACATTATAGTGGTTATATATTTTACATAATTATATATTAACATATGTACATGTTTTGACATTCTCTGTCTTGTAGCGTAGCGATTTTTTTGTAAGATTTATGCTTTGCTTTGAGCATGAAAGTATCCTGTTCTAGTAGCTCATACTTCATCAAGGTGAAAAGAAATGGGAGCCTGCAATAATTAATATATTTTATGTTTTGAAAATCATAATTTTATCAAGTGATGCGCGCATTATTACACGATGTCAGACAATTAATTATAGTCGCTTCATTAGTTGCTCATTGTGTGTTTTAGGTAATTGTGGATTAATACTGATTTCTACTTCTTCGCGCGAAACATTATGGAAATGTTAACATTAATGGAATCCTAGAAAAAGTCGTATTCTGCGAAATGTTAAAGTTTTTTTGTTTGTATGTAGAGTGTAAAATTGTTGATACATCCAGAATATCTACTACTTGGAAAAATTTTCAAATTCCGTTATTTCTTGGAATACTTTACAAATACACTTTCTTCATATTCAGCAAAATTTTGTGCTTAACAAAAGATTTTTCTTTTGATTTTCAACAAAACTTTGCTTCTTATTCATATAAAAATTTTCGAAAACGATTTACACGATGAAATGTTAAACCTAAAGCGCACAATGCTTTTTTTTTCATTGTGCTAGTTTACATTGCGCGCATCAAAATCGTGCTTCGGAAATTCTTAGAACAAATGTAACATTTTGAAAACTTGAGTGATTCTTATTTTCGTAATTGACGAGCAGATAATATTTCATATAATGTATTGATAACAAATATTTCGCAACAAATTTATCTTGAAATTTTTTCAAAAATGCTTGAAGTTTATTTCGAAAATCATTCTCATTTTTTCAAAAAGCTTTTTCCAAGAGTTAAGTAGATATTTCTACGTGTAAATATTTATTGGCGAGGTATAAAGACGTTTTCTTTAGATGCTTCCTTAATTGTTTGTACATGTACGAAAATTGATTACATTATTTATGTGTATTTATTTAGCAAACACGATTTTTTTTATTATTTATAACTTATTAAGTACATGTAATTAACTTAATACACACATACATATAATTAACTTAATACACGCTTCTTTATATTATATAATTTATCATTATTCTGCTTGTCTTTCTTTATATTCCTTTATATTAATTTATCAGTATTCTGCTTGTCTTCTTTCTTTATGTATTCCTTTTACATTAATATACCTTGATCTATTGGTTTTTATATCAGTTGATGGTTTTAGCATTAAGAAGAAATTGAAGAAACCAAAAGAAATGGCCAATGCAAACAATATCGCTACTTCTGGGAGCACTCAAGGTTCCAATTTCATCGCAAGGAACGACATGGCAAACGTCAATAATGTTACGTCTCAAGAAAATGAAAGGACGAATGTTTGCAAACCCCAGATTAGTGAAAACTCAACAAATTTTGCGAATCAAACGAAATCTAACGACGTTAACGCCGACAGGAAACAACACAGTAGTAAACACAAGGATAAGCATATAGAAAATAGTGCAAATCAGCAGCAAGAAAGTGCTACAATCACCGCTAACAATTGCACTGTTGGTAAAATCTCTGTCGTACCTACGGCTCAACTAATGGCTCAGAAGCCAGCTAAGGCTCATGTGGAAAAATTTAATCTCATGGATCTAACAAACAGCTCTCTATCTATAACTCCTGTAAATGATTATCACAAGTCATCTCTGAAGACAACAGAAACAAAAAAGGATGTAGTTTCTATAACAGCCTGTCCAGAACCTATAAGTCATTCTAAATCAAGCGAAATTCCGCAAACTGCTGGTCATCATTCCATATACAATCAAGATACTTCCTATTCGTCAACTCAAAATTTAAAACATAGATTTCTACAAGAGAACACTGATCTTAAATGCGACAAGAGATTAGACGATAAAGATGTTGATACGATAGTTAACAAGACTGAAAAGAAAGATAAGAAGAGAGAGCGTTGCATAGAGATAAAACATAAACCATCGCACGATCCGAAAAAAAGGAAAAAGGATCAGAAGATGGTTGAACAGCAGATAGGGCCTATTATTCAAGACATAATACGTATGCCACAGCAAACAACTCTTAGCAAGGAAGAACAGGAACAAAGACAAAATGAAGAAACAATCGCCGCAACTACTTTTCTCAGTCAGATTATTAATGATGATTCCTCGCCACGTGGATTGTCAGATAAACGAAAGGACGGATTTATCACAGACGATAGTTTAGGAAATATAGTGCAACCGACGGAACAGGAAAAGGATGTTCAAATGGTAATGAGATCATTAAAAGAATTGCAAGAATTACAGGAAATGAAGTATTCACCGAGCAATTCGCCAATTAGCACCCTTCAAAAGCCTAGCAAATCGAACGCGCAGTACGTTAATTATCAAGAGGATTATCAACGAATGTACCTCAATAAATAAGATAAAATCAGATCTAAGAAGACACATAATGGAAAATAGAAACGGCGTGATATAGTATCAAGCGTTCGTAATTTAATTTACTTCTGGACATTAATAGCAATCAGTTATTATTAATTTTACGTGAGATAGCAGACGGAACTCTTCGTGTTTGTATAATTGTGCTTCACACAAACGATTGAGGGAGATTGACTGAAACTTCTTCCACTTATATAAACGCCGTTATTGAAAATAAAACTCCATGCAGCTATCACTCTAGCGTATCACATTATGGATGTGTTCGCCTTGGATGCTCATTGTCAGTCTTAACTTTGTTCCACATTTAATCAAATAAAATAATAGATTGACGCGCGCTCAAATTGCGTGAGAATTCGAAGCGAATGCAATTCTTGTGTGACGCATAAGGAGATTTTTAAGTACATATTTTTAAACAAAAATCGCCAAATTATGTACATACATTATACATTTGTTAGCGGTAGTTTCGGTTGTAACACGTGTGTACAGAGAATAAGTATAAATTATAAAATTCTTCTTAAAGTACGGAAACAAACAGCAAACGCGAAAAAGTTACAATGAAATAAAATATATATATATATATATATACTGTATGTATGTATACAATGAGAGAGAGAGAAAACGATACGAGTGCGAATATATTAACCACTATAATATTTATCGCGCATGTCTTTCTAACTTCGATAAAAAAAAAAATTCGCATTTGCTGTTACTTTCTCGTTCATTTAATATGTATGTATATGTATAAGAAATTAAGAATCTTATATTAGACATCTGTAAATAAGTAAACAGCGTCCAATCGTCTCCGTGAATCGGGTGGTCTTCGAGAAAATTTTATTTTCATTTATTTGACGAGTCTCACTTAAAAGTTTTTTATTGTGATTTTATTGTTTGATTGGAAACGTATCTAATATATATTTTCAGTTGTACGTATAATAATTTTAATTATAAAAACACGGTTTTTTATGCACACAAAGTATTTTTTTTTTTATGAATACTGCCACAATGTGGGAGAGGAGTGGGTTTGTTGATATTAATAACTTCAATGTTGTGCATTTATAGTTTTTCCTTATATACTCTTTGACCACCTTGTGTCACAGTGAGAGAAAGATGTATATTGTTCCTTTTTGTGTTTTTTTTTTGGCTGTTTGTTAATCATATATATGTATGTAAAAGAAAAAATGAAAAAAATCACTTTGTGATATAAGTTCTGATAACTTGACAAGTTTGTAATTGTTGCTTTCCAAATTGAATTTTCGACAGATTTCGGCAATCATTTGAATATCAGATGTTATTGCAAAAGCAGGAAAAGAGAGCTTCAAAAAGATAATTTTTATTGCACATTATCTTTACGCTGAAAATGTTTTTAACATCACAGTAAGATGTACATAGTTTCAATCTTATAAAACGTCACATTAGGTTTGTTTTCAAGAAGGTACACGCGCGAGTATTCATTGCTTTCTCGATTTACAAATTTATGTGGCTTTGTATACGGCTTGACTGAGTCATAGATAAATATATTATGAATAGCGTGAGGAAGAATGATAAAAAAAGAGAGAATGCATGTTAGAAAAATATTTGAATAGAAAGAGAGAGAGAGAGAGAGAGAGAGAGAGTGTGCGAGAGAGAAACAACTAGAATATTTTTGGAACACATATAAAGATGACGACTAATACTGTATCATATACCGTATATCTTACCTCCCCCTCCCACTTTATTCTTATGATCTTAGAGTAAAACGTCTTGTACAATTCTGCATTGAGAATTTTCACTAAGACAACTTAAAATATAAGTTTTGAATATTTTTTACATAAACTATATTATACAATTTTTACCCTTTTCTTCTATATCGTATTAGATTATCCCGATATACAGCACTTACCACACTTTTTTTTAAATAATAGATTTAATTTTACAGTTTCTCGAATTACTGATAAATACAGTATGCAAAAAGATCCAATGCAGCCATGAATAGCGTGTACGATAAAAGTGAAATATCTGAAATTTTTTAAACAGTGAATGTTTTCGTTTATCGTACGAAATAATTTCTTTTGTTGTTCTCAACTTACCAGAATTCTCGGGATGTAAACTTAAGGTATTGTCATAAAATATGAAATGCATCATTGTTATGTAAACATTGAAAGCATTTGTGCAAGTTCGAAAAATCCATTGGTACTCGGAATCTAATAATCTCGTCTCGATCATTCTATAGCTTTTTGAATTTTAATAAGAAGATAAACTAACGTTAATTTTGCATTTCAAATTTCGATATAACAGAAAAAATAAATTAATTTTAGTGTAATTTTTCTTTCTAATTTCCAACAGATAAATGAGCAAACAGATAATTAAAATTCATTTGTTTTTCTCAATCGCAGCAAATTTACGAGATGTACCTCAGAAAATCACCAAATAATACATTTAAAATTACTCACATTGTAATCTTGGTTATATGTTATTGGTTATATTTTTATTATTTTTTAAGAATATCATCTGTTTCGATCTCGATTTTGATATGTTGTATTTTTTGTTTTCCATTTCATGCTTATCATTGTGTTTTATCAATTGTGTTCGGGAATTTTTGTAGGAAAGTTCGAGTTCCCGCCAAATGTCGTCGCCACCTTCGTTAACCGTGTGACGTAACACAGACTCAGCGGATGAAGCGAGCGGGGGCGGCAGGAGGACAAAAAGGGGAGGAGGAGGCTGATGTGACCTTGCAGTGTTTGTAAACAGACACACGTTGCCGTCGCGAATTGTTACGGGCGCTCGCCATCGGGATAGTGTCGCTGATCGTCATATTGTTCCTGAGCAATAAGTGTGCGAGAGGTTTGCGTGGAACAGCATGGAAATGGAGCCAATGTGCATCGTCGAGAACGAGACGGTAAGTCCTTCATTTCTCGACAATCAACTGAGCGCTGACAGTGTGTTCGCGCGTGACGCAAACCTGCCATGAGAATGACGGAGTCTTGCGTGCGCGCTCGACAGAATTACACCATGTTGTGCAAAGAGGGCGCGCTCTCGATTAATATCGCGTTTTGCGCCAAACAATCGCATCGATCAAGCGTAAATCGCATTGTTCTGTTTTTGAATGGCCACGCGACACCCCAATTTGTATTGACAAAGATCACGTTGGAGGGGTGCGGGCAGATGAGGGGATGCCGTTCAGTAGGGCTCGTGTTTTCGTGCGGTCAAGTTGGCGCCTGTGTGGCTCAGCTTAGCATTCCTTTCGACAGATGGCGGCGCGCCTTGCGCGCGAGATTTCACTCCCACGTCGAGTGATGGCGCACTGCTTCTTCGATATTACAAGAATCGTAATATCGATACTGCGTTTCTCGAATTTTGAACTGTCACTTGTGCGTAAACTCTCACTTGTGGAAACCATCTTGCAACGAATGTTGAGCTGTATCGAGAAAGCGTTCCATATTTCTCGCGATTACAAACGTTTGAAAGTAAGTCTCGCACGCGAATGACTGATTGCAAAGTGTCTCGAAAAGTGTCGGGCGTGTCAATATCGCGTCACAGTAAACATCGTGTTTAATTATTACGATATTATCATTAAGTTGATACGTCAGCAATTTTACTCACTTATGACTCTGCCTGAAGTTAGTCACATTTGTCTCCGCATATTTCAAATTATTCTTTTCATCCAAGTGCAGCAAGAATAAGTATCCAACTATACTCAGGTATGTGTATTGTTATCTCGTTATATACTCACCTGCTTTCTTTTTTTTTACGTGGGGAAATTCTCATGGATTCTCACTTCCAATGAGTGCCAGACTCTTGCCGGTTAAAACCCTCACGATGGCCAATCTCAGTCACGTTAAAAAGAGCTTCCTTGTCTGGATTTTATCGCTGTTTCTTCCGTAACTAGGGCTTGCTAGTTTTTACTAAATTTAAGCAGTTCATTTTTTTCCAAAATCTAAACATATATTTATTTCATATCACAAATGCGAGAAATGCACATATATTTAATTACTGCGATATGTACGATTTAGAATATTTTTGTGTTCGACAGAAAAGTAATTTTCAAGCTCGTATATTAGATATTATTTGAGATATTTTAAGAACCGCAATATATTGCGCCTTGATTATATTTCAGATCAACGGACAGTTATGGCTGACGCGCGACATAAATGCAAAATTGTTGGAAATTATCAATTTGTGAATTTAATTGTATTTTATTTATGCATTATTGTTGTCTCGCATGTGCGAATACATGCATGTATTAAGTTCAGCGTGACACATAATTAGCATTGCCGCGCACTCGCTGGTAATCAGCGAGAAAATGTGAAAGCTTATTGACGTAGCGCGCGCGCGAAAAACAGTTGAAATCGTGGCCGCTCGGGTTTCCACGAAACGCCGCGCGATGGCGTCAATGTTATTCTCTCCTCGCTCGCGTCGTCGCGGGCGCGCTCCACGCGCGTCACGTTCCTGCGGAAAGCCTTTTAGCCCGTGAACTGCGCAGTTGACGGAGCCCGCACGACGCGTAGCACCGGTAAGTTCTGTTTCTGATATTTTTGCGCAATTTACCGGCCTCTCCAAAGGCGTCGCGGTACTTTCGTTTGCTACGGTTTTGTTTATCACACGTATTTGATCCCCATTTCGCGAAAAACACCTTGTATACATACACGTATGTACACAAAGTATGTAACATCGTCGCGGCGCGATGCCCTCCCTTCATCATGTGTGTGTATGTATATATATTGTGACGTGGCAGAGCGAGTACAAATGCACTCGCCTACCTCAGTCACAAAAATTCGCTCCCGAGATCCGAAAACCGCACTCGGAGA
>QVOA01000651.1:0-14344 GCA_014825685.1 Pseudomyrmex cubaensis
GTTAAACATATATATATATATATATATATATATTTGTATACGTTTAATTTAAATATAATAATACTTCTTTCAATTAAAAAGATGTTGTCAATTGACGTCGTATTGACGACACCTCGCTACATTGATTGAACCTCCCTTCTCTTGCCGCCGTTCGTTTCATGTTTCTTGAACGCAATCGCGATAAATTATAATTTTCCAATCCTAACATAATATTTGACGCAATAACAACGGAACTTCTCTTTCTAGAACAGCTCGTCTGCCTCAAACTGCATTCTTGCGGTTTTCGTTCAACGGTCCTTTTATCGTAGAATCGACGAGTCACTGTAAAAAAAAACGCATGATAAGTGTTTTAATTCTTTTGGAAACCGTAAATCGTTTCACCTCGAGATCAGAAATACATGAAGCGTATATTTTTATATTTATATTTCTTTTTTGCACGTTTTTGCACAGCGTTCATTGCTCCGTAGAAATTTGTTGCAAGTATCACAGAGAAGACGTTCTTCTTTTAATTTTTACTATGAGAATAGAAATAACGCGAGAGAATTATGAATCAAAATAAAGAAATAATTTCTAAAATTGTGTTTTTGCGTTGTACATTGAGTGTAGAAAAAATATACGTAGAAAATAGCATCGGGAGTAATCGCCGAAGACGAAACAGCATAAGTAGAAGCAACTCAACGATCAACTGGGGATAAACAACATGCACATGTCGTAGATCTAACTTTGCGTCACGCAAAAACAATATTCAAATTTCTTCATTTTTTTTACAAGCGCAACAGAGAGATTTATTTGAGTAAAAAGAATATTAAACTAGTTAAGCTTAATCGATTTTCACGCCAATTAATCTACGTTAAAGAGCATACGTTGTTAAGTGCAACAAGTAGCACGTGAACAAAGAAATCTTGCTTTTATTCTTGCGCTCGTAAATCTAATAATTTAACGAAAATAGCATGTAATGAATTACGTACTTTTATCATCACCGAGACAGTTTTATGTGATCTAAATTAACTTTGACCACTTGTCAACCACAGCGAATTATGTATCAGGGCAGATAGTTTTTTTTTCTTTTTTTTTTTTTTTTTAATTATTCTCATATTAATAGTATTGGTCTCTGACAAAAAGTGTGAAGTACATAAATCGTTAATTAATGTGAATATGGGAAATCGGTGGAGTGTCAGCAACAATTCGCACACACTATCCAGAGTCCGAGCTTACATTCAATGCGTTTCCCTACCACCGGCTTTCGATGGGATACTTGGTGGGTATCTGGTGGCCACCTGGTGTGGTCTGTACTAGCTGCAGCACTACATCGCACTATCTCCTCGCTCGCTATTCGACAGATCGTGGACCGCGCGTGTACATCCAAACGTCAGTTATCGGGTCACCTTGTCTCTTCTCTTCGATCTTTTGCCTTCTCCCTCGTTCCTTTCTTTCTTTTCTTTTAACTTTTGTTTTTTCACCTTCTTTTATCTTTGTTTTGTCTTTCCTGGTTAAGTAATCTCTTTTCTCTCTTTCTCTCTCTCTTTCTCTCTCTCTCTCTTTCTTTCTTTCATTCTTTCTCTTTTTCTCTTTTTTTCTGTCTTTTTCTGTCTCTGTCTCTCTCTTTCTCTCTCTCTTTCTATCTGTTCCTCATATATATTGACGACTTGTGAATTAAAAAGAAGGTTCGCGGCGACTCGCCTGAATTTGTTCGCGAGAACGCAAGTGATCTTCACCGCCGAGTGAGCAATCGAAACGCTATTGTGATTGATATCGGTTACTAAAGAGATAATACGTTCTTTTCGTTGAAGAAACAAAAGATAAAAGATAAACTCTGTGACTTTTCGGCTATTAGTTTTGGATAACGGAAAATTGTAATAGCGATATCCTTCTCCGATCACGGAATTGCGATATATACTTTGCTCAATCGCTGTTGAATGTATCTCGCGACCTAGCAAGGCCGTCGCGACAAGTGCCGAGAAAAATAGAAAGTTCGCGCGAAAATTGATTGCAATTAAATACTCAAACAGTTAAAATATTCTCAACAAATGTAATAATCGGCAAATTCGATTAAAAATCCATCATTTGTGAATTGTGGGAAGAATTCAAGAATTTATCTTACGAATTACTCACGCAAAATCAAAACGTAGAGTAAGTTGCACCTAATTAACAGAGATAGAGAAACTTGCTTGGTCTCTTTCGTCGCTCTTCCCACTCTCTTTCTCGAAGAGCTTGTTGTGAGTTACATAAAGAGGGATTTTACTGGTCAGTTAATGAACCCAGCTGTGCACGCACTTCAGAAAAGTCCAACGACGCCGACGAGGACATCGCCAACAAAATCAACGAACACCGAGGACGGTTGGATTATGTGTGACATTACGTAAGTAAATATGCATTTTTTCTCATCTGACATCGGTGAAGAATGTGGTCTCCAAGAACACAGTTGAGTAACATTGCGGTATCACGTATCGGAATCAGAAAATTTGATTATGAACGTTGCTCTGAACATAAATAAAGAAATTGGCTATTTATATTTTCGCGTATCGCTAATGTAATTTTTCCGAAAAATTTTTAATCCAAACTGATTTTATTTTTTTTTTTATTTGTTAGAAATATTTGAATTATATTGGAACTGAAGAGAATGACTTACACGCGCGCTCGTTGAAACGTTTTCTTGCATTTGTACTGAATAATATGTTATTGTTAACATTTCTTTGTTACTTAATATTGTGTAATTCGGTGGCCTGGTTTAAAATGGTTTAATAAATGCAAATAGAAAAAGCGTGACATATTCTTAAAAAACCTTAAAATAAATAAGCTTGTATTTCTTTAATTGTAATCTTATTAAATAATACGTAAAATTGTAATCTTATTAAATAATACGATAAGATATTGATAGCGTGTATGTATGTCTTAACGCACGAATCAGATATCAATGTTATCGGATATGCATGCGAATCTTGCTACATTTTTCGCGTGCAGTCACATCACGATTACGTCTTTTATCGGCTTACTTTGCACGTTTTAACATACTTTTGTATCATTTCACCAATATTCGTTGTTTATAGTGAGGTTTACCAAAAGAGAATTTCTAAAAAAAAAAAGAAAAAGAGAATATACAGTTTAATTAAAGGGGAATTGAGCAAATATTTGTAAAACTTCTTCAATGTTTTCGAAAATCTTAGATCTTTGAAAAGTAGAAGAAGAAAGTATTGAAAACAATTTTAAAAAAGCGACGCGCTGAAAAGCAACGTGACCTAGATATACATTTCTGTGCACTTGAGCCCGTGGTAGAGAAATTAGCGATGTACGTTAGTAACAATCGAGCGCAACATATCGAGAAATTTTCCTTGCAAAGTGAAGCTTCGTGTAGTGTGATTTATCGTTCATGGCGAATTGATTGCATCAAATATGCAATAAAAAATAAAAATAAAAAAAAATAAAATAAATGATGTTAAAAGCAAACGTTTTACACTTAACGTTACGCGGATCTCTAATCGCGAAACTTACACACTGGTCGATTTCTCGTGTACCACTTAGAAACGTTGGTAATGAGTTCTCGAAGAGTGGAAATTTCGTCAACGATTTCGGGATTTCTCGTGTATTTGCAAATACATACGATACATTCGTGTATCGCTAGAAAGTAAGAACTTATCGAGAAGAATTTTCTTTGGAAAATTTCAAGAAGATGACGAGAGGAAGAAGAATATATGACTTCTGCGAATCAACGTTCCTGACTGTTTTTAATTTTTTAAAATTATAGCAACTTATAAATGTTTAAAACATTTTGAACGTGATAAAGTGATGTTATGGTTTATACTTACACATTTAGAGCAAAGTGCGCTAAGAGAGCGATCTAAATTTACAATCAGAATCGAAACTTTTGCGCCTTGTAGTATTCGGAAATCTTACAAAAAATTTTCCGTTTCTCTCTTTTACATTCGACGCAGTTTTCAGAGCGTCGGAACAAAACATGCGTATGATTTTGTCAATATTATCACGACAATTTAAGTCAATCTTATCACGACAATTTAAATCAATCATACAAAACGCATTTTTATACCGAGCTATCTGAGTTTAACGATAATTTCGTCGTTTTTCATTATAATAAATGTCTTCTTATTAAACTGCGCATCGTCGAAAATAAAAAATAATACGTAATCAAAGAGAGATACTGCAAAAATTATGGATGATGATAACAAGTTTTTCGTACTGTTAGTCTTATCTTAAGTGCCATAACTATCAATTGTAAACACGATTGATTTATTAATTTGTACGGAGGACTTCAATGTCACAAGGTCAACAATATGTATATAAGAGAACTTCTATGTAGATATTTCAGAGTCTGCGCACGATCGAAAGCAAGGATTCAATTCGACAGATATTTCGGACAATAATATCAGGTCAGAAGTTGGATTGTAAAAGTCCTTAAACTGTATATATTGCGTTGCATCACTTATTGCGTGTGGCAAAATTGCATCTGACAGAAAAACGTAGCGCGATTGTTGCAATGCGTTACTGCTTAGCATCAGCACAGCTCGAAAATGTATTTACGCGATTGCATCGCCTTGCACTTTCCATATCGACGGTCAAAGAGTTTCGGCCTGCGAGCAGACTTACTAACACTTAATTGCCGGAATTGCGCGATATTTTTCGCCCGAAAGAAGAAATGGAAAGTCCGTCCGTAATGTCCGACATATCTTTTCACAAGTATTGCTCAAGATAATACGGTTAAGAACGGTTTATTTCGAAATTTGAAGAAACACCGAGAAAGCAAAGTTTAACGTTAGTGCAAGGTAAGCCCGATATTCGCAAATTTTTTTATTTGTATTCTCGTAATTAATTTTGTTTTATATTTTTGCGACGGATGTCTTGCTAATTCCGATCGCAAGTAAATTAGTAAAAGTAGTATATCTTTCTGAAGCAACTGGTATAAATTCGCATTATTTTAACACAGCAAGATTTTAAAGTGAAAATAATACGACTTCGAGTGTGTCAGTATGTAAACGGTATTTTTTTTTGTTTTTTTTTATGACGAATTTCTGCGAACAAAATATGACCGATAATTTCGAAGAAGATCGTCGCGCGTCATTTTAACTTGACTTTTTGAGGAAAAGTCATATATTTACAAAAATTATAATGCGTGTCAATAGACATATATTTGTCAGTTTCATTAACACCGTTCAATGCGTCGAAAAGAGCAAATGACATGAATCGATGTTGAAGAAAGAACAGTGACTGTTTGATAACGGGAGTTTTACTTTTGTTGAAATTTCTAATAATGTAACTTAATTAACGATTAAATATATTGCAAGATATCTTATAATGCGGTGTGAAAACGTTGCAATCGTAATTTATAGACAATTAAATTAACTCGTGCAAAAATAAAACAGGGTATTGGGGACAGATGCGAGTCAAAACGCAATATGTACGTGTGTGTGATTCATTGAAAAAACTATAAACGTCGATCGATAAATTAACCTAGATTCACTGTCTTCTTGTTTTTCTAATGTGAAACTGAATTGAGAAAACAAAGAAATTGAGTTTTTTGAAGACAATAAAATGAGTTCCTTTGAAGACAAATCAGTTTCTTTTGAAGACAATACCTAATTGGAGTTTTTTGAAAAAAAATCAGTGTTTTCAAAAAACTCAATTCCTTTGTTTTCCCAATTCAGTTTCACATTAGAAAAACAAGAAGACAATGAATTTAGATTGTTAGATATAAAATTAATTAATTTTAACGGTAAAATTACTTTTGACTGATATTATAAGGTTACTCTTTTTGGAAGATATTTAAATTTTTATTCCACGCATTTCCAATTTCACAAAAAATTTAAATACCATCATAGATAGAGGTTGATAGAGCGTTGCTTTTATTGCATCTTTTATTCCAATTCAAAAACTTACATTTTATAATACTTACATTTTATAATCCTACATTTTATAATATTTTATTGTCATTAAATGATTACCTCCTACAACTAGTTTTTAAGATGAGAAACAGAATTAAAGTTTTAGTCAATAAGAAACTCAATTCATCTGGCATCATTGATAACAAACTGAAATTGATAAAATCGAAATCTAGTTCGGATTTGTCATTCCGTATATTTAAGAAACTTTTGCACGCGGTATCTACGTTGGTTAAAAAGAAGGATATATCATTGATTTACAGAAGCTTGAATAATTTAAATAAATTGATCAATGTTCTAAACATACTTTGGATCTTGATTAAAATAAAAATGTAATTTATCAAATTGATTATAGGAATTGTAACGTTACATATGCTGGTCAAACAAAAAAGGAGTTAAAACCTGGAATTATGGAGCATAGTCAATATCAATCAGATTAATAGAAAAATTGAGAATGTCTCGATCGTTACTGAACATAAAATTAATATGGGACATGATTTCGATTAACAAAGTGCAAAACTTTTGGGCATGATAGTTTTTATTTTAAGAGATGAGTTTCCGAAATGCTTCGTATTAAGTTGCAAGAAAATTCGATCAGTATTATGTCTGATACTGGAAGCTCAGATCATATATGTCTCTTTATTAGAAAAATTTAAAGCTAATAACAATAATTGTTACACCGGTAAACTTTCTTTGTTATTTTCTTTATACGTTTTTAGTTTTTATCAATAAATCACACACACGTATTTTGTGTTTTGGCACGCATCTATTCCAATACTTTGTTTAATTTATAAAATTGTTTTTTGACTTTTGTTGCTCATCAATTTCAAACGGTGTGCAATGTCTTATTGAATCTTGCAATTAAAATGGCAATATTTTATTTATAAGATAAGTATTGACTAATTAAAAGCGCGATTGTGTAATATTCTCCGTAGATGATGAGAATGATCTAATTAAAATGGTTATTAAATTAATGCTTATTGTGCATGTGTGATAGAAATAAATCCAATTACGATCAAATTGAGAACAAAGGCTCGTATTATCAGAAGTAATTGTCGCATGATTTTGATAGAGAAAGAGAATGAGAGGGAAAGTCTTATTTATTGCAAAAATATTTTGTCTAAAGTTTTCTTCAATTATCATTATTTGCAAACATTGGGAAACAGGAATTTTTCCGATGCACTTCAGCATATATCTAGTATGATGATATTAAAATGCGTTCAAAGATTTTTGCTTTAGTTAATACTAATGATGTAATTTACGTTTTTTGTTTTTTTTGACGCAACTGTCAATAACATTCAGCAAAAAAATAATTTATTGCTAGAAAGAAATAGTCTAGCAATGCTACATTATGCAAAAACGTTTTTACATAGTTATGTCACGCACTCGTGAGTATTAAGAGTGTAGAAAAAATATATTTAGTGTCGAAGATGCATCCTTAGTTCGTCTCTAAAGATAGTCGTAATTAAACTTATTCTCTCGGTTTCTTTCTTTTTCTTTCTGATGTAAAAACTAAATCACATAAATTTGTAGATAAATGTGTAAAACAATATGTAAAAACATTAAATACATAAAATTGTGTATACAACATAATATAAAGCAACAAAATAAAAATATTAAAGACATCATCGTATAAAGAACAGACATTATCGTACTACGCTATTGAGTTGAAATTTTTTGACGAGGAGGATACCTACGTGTCAGAAAGGAATAACAATTTATGAATGCCAGGTTGCGTTTTCTCAATGTCTCGCGAAAGTCTTGCGATATGTCGGAGAGTCATCGATTGTTCTCTTTGCGTGTTCAATCGGGCAAATTTGGCGTAACGGAGCGTTGATCGCGCGGCATCGGTACATATATCACTTGGATGGTTTCACTTCTTTCGGTAATGTCGGGAGGTCGTGAAAGCCTGATCTAGTTTTTTGCGTCCGTCGGCACGCAATAAAACAAACGGAAACGTGCGTCACGCGTATAGGTATATATTTCTATTCCTGGTCGCAAATGGAAAGGCAGTTTTCAGACTTCCTTCCCGTTCGATCACAATCGATTACGGTATATATTTGAGGTCATTGCTATTACTTACCGACGCGAAAAGAAGCTTGAAAATAGGTCTGATAAAGAGAAAGAAAAGATGACGCAGGAAAGTAGAACGACGCAAATAAGACCAGAAAAATATACAATAAAAAAAAAAAAAGATCCAATCTCTTACGGCGGGTAAAAGGAAAAAGTTCAATCTCTTACGTTGCAGGAAAGCAACGATTCTACAGGAAAAGATAGTAATATGCAGACTAATTTGTACAAAGTAATCGTTATAAATATTCGCACAAGATTCGAGAATATACAAAAACATTCTTTATATAAAAACTATTTACTACGGAGCGGTCATATGATGCAAACGATTTTTTTTTGTAGATAAAGGCATTAAACAATTTGAAGATCGATCTAATATTTTTTAAATAATACTACTTTAATGGAACCATTTTAATTGTTTATCTAATCAAATTTCTTGCAATATTTGGCGAAAAGTTATAAGAATGTTCAAAAATTGAATAGTTTACGAGATATATTTTTTAATGGACTTTTTTTATAAAGAAACATCAAAATCATGCTGCTCGTTGCAAATTCATACAATTTTTTTCTTAAAAATACTTAAGTGTTTTTTTGTGATTCCTCTTATTATTTTATGCATAAGTATTGAGATAAGATGATAAAAAATGAATATTTTATGAGATATTTCATTGTTATGCAAAAATATGTTAAAATATAAAAAACATTTTTAAACTATTCAATTTTTCGGCTTCTTACTTTTTGCGCTAAATATTGCGAGAAATCGATTTACCTAAAAAACAAAGTAGATTTTATATAGAAAAATTAGATTGACCTTGAAATCTCTTTAATATCTTTACCTACAAAAACATCGTTTCCATAATACAACGTTTGGCTCTGTATTAAATATGTTTTGTATAAAGATGTTTTTTATATATCAACTTTTACACACATCATTCACGTATTTGAATCAAAAGATTAGTAAAGACATTGACCTTTTTGATATTCCTTGTGATATATATATATATATATATATAAGTGTAAATCGTTTACACAACAGCAAAAAAACTGCGACAAAAAACGCGATAAAAGTTCATATCTCGAGAAAAGTTCGTTGAGACTCTGCACTATATAAGCGGTTGCCAAACGTTCAATGAACCTTTTACTAACGCTAGATAGAAATTCCACACGATTCACTTTCTCGAACTACAGAGAGACAGAGAGAGAGAGAGAGAGAGAGAGAGAGAGAGAGAGAGAGAGAGAGAGAGATGCCAATATTTTATACTGCGTAACTCTTAATAAGAAACTACCTTGTTCCTTGATCCTGGATCGAAAATTACGTTGATAACGGAGTTTATATCGCTTAAATGTCGGATATGATTAAATAATGAGATCAGCAATTAATGCTGATGTGTACATTAACGAGCGCTTATGTCCTCGGTTAGAGACATTTGAGCTTAATCAACCGAGCGAACCGCAAACGCCATCGCTGCCGCAAAATATTACGCTTTATTGTGCAGGTGTCGATTTACACGCGTTATCATTTAATTCTAACAGTAACATTTAACAGAACAATTCTGCAGTTTCTTACATATATATATCTCTCGTGCGATCTTATTTATGTACGCTATTTATTAGTTGCTACTGCTGCATTTATTTTCAAAGAGTGTAACAAGTGTTCCAAGTGATAAAGTACAGTCTATTGTGTCGCGCGCATTATTCGCAACACTACCGATTAGAATTTAAATAGAATGGCAATATAATTTATCTGTAAAAACTTCGCCAATAGATGACCAACTTAAATCATCCGGCGCTCTATCACATTGCGAAAGCGGCAAAAAACCGGTCAAACAATGCACAAGTTACTGTGCGTTGAAGCAATAATAAAGAGATGATGGCGCGTAAAAGCACCGAAAAACTTGTTGGCGATCGCTCTTGCAAGTACGAGACAGAAAGTTATGAGTGTGCCGCGTATATTATTTTCTGCACGAGTTGCGTACAAAAACGCACACATAAAGATTTCCTGTCTTTTTAACGTCTCCAGTTTGTGTGTGCGTGTGACAAATGAATTTATTATACATATAACAGTTATCTGCGTTTCTTCCGTGAATTTTTGAAAAATTATTGCGCATATAAGTCTTGAAAATTTAGTCATTTTGTTTACATCTGCGTGTCATTGAGATACACGTATATAATATATATGTGGCTAATAAATTTACGTACAATTTGCTACTTTGGTATCTCCAAATCAAAGTTCGATCAGATTTCTCTTTTAAATCGCTTACGTGTTTTAAAATTATTATTTTTTTTTATTTATTTTGTGTGTATCTTTTATACACTTTTTATATTAATGTTATCAACATCCATGTATATCTAATTTGTTATAACATATAAGTATTTACGTCAAGCGGGAAAAAATTATGCTCTTAAGGATTAAAAGGATTAAAGTATATTTAGTTGAACGTTGCGATTTTTTGTGTGTTACATTGATGTAATCCATTCAATCTCTTCGGTTAGTAACGTGACATTAATCACGGTCACGTTTTTATTTTGTAAATAAAAATGATTATAATGATTATAAAAGAATGGCGTTTGCGACAAGCGTGTGCGTCAGTAATAATTGCTTAATTAACTGTTTCATCAGATATTATTTAACGCAACGTTGCATATATATACGTAGATGATTAACGCAATTATATGATACAGAACATCTCAAATCTGATACGTTGTTTTGCAGTCGATAATAACATGTCACAGATAAAAATTAATAATACCTTACATATAATCTTATTTATTCTTAAAAAAAAAAGAACATTTACTTATATGAAAATCTTTTTCTTATGTCTCAATTCGGAGATATTCGTTTTTTTACAACTTAACACACATTCGCTACATAATAAATATATTTATAATTGGAGAAAAACAAAGATAAGTTTTCTTAAAAACAATCAAACAGTAACGCGCGTTTTACAAGTTTTCAGGTTCGTGTGTGTGCGTTAATCATTATTCGACTACTTTATTACACGGAATATTCTACTAGCTTGCATTCTTTTCCCAGGATTTTGTACTACGGCCTTTGATATGATCAACTTTTTTGCAAGACATAGATCTCCAAGCGCGATAACTTTTTATTTTGTTATTACATCGTGCGAATACTTAATTCTCACTTAATGTGCTGACATCGCTGTTTTTGTATGTACATCACAGATACGAAGGTTTGAAAAATTACAGGTTTGCAACGCAGTAACATTGATTGGTATTCAATTAAATTGAAATGTTAATTATGAAACATAGAATATATCACTTAAGACAAAGTCTAAAGGAAACAGACAAATATTTTTATTTCCTTCGTGATGTACAAGAAAATGTCACGACATCGTCGTGATTCAAGAAATGTCGACATTGTTGATAAATAATTGATACCGCGTGCGTTCGAAAATAGAAATTCGGCGATCGTTTCTCGCAATCGGATGCAACTTTGATATTAACATTATGTATATCACAACAAACAAGATTCTACAAAATGCATACATTGCATTTACGTAACGCGTAAACGATGACATGAAATATGATTAAACATGTGACGGCTACCTCTTTTATACAATTTACATATTTGTCGCGACGTTAAGAATTCTTTCACGTCTCTTCTTTTCATTTTGGTTGATTTTTCTTTTTTTTTTTTTTTTAATCTTGATTCGGTTTTGCATTTCAGGCGAATTCCAGAGATGAAGGACTAGCGGCGACGGGGTTACGACGAGAGTGAAAGTGAAGCCGCGTGGCGACGCGCGTCTTACCTGGACCAAGTGTGAAAGTGCAGTGTGCGTAATACGAACGCGGGGAGCACGTGTGTGGTACCTGTCGAAATAACGCTTATTGGCACGCCAACGACGAGAACGGGGAGATAGTGATGATAACGACGGTAACGATGACAATGCAATTTCACGTTTATTGCGCAATCACTATTTGGTGCAACAATGCCAGATGATAATGATGACGATCTTCCGTAGGTCTAACTCTTAGCTAACCAATCAGAACGCAGATTTATTAATTAATCATCTCTTATCACGTAATCTATTTTTTATTTTTAAACGATCATACGACTGCAATATTCTTATCTACCAATCGAAGATCGATCAAAACCTATCAAAGTGTAGTCTGAGGAGAGAAGTACATTTAACTTGCAAAACAAATCCTTTAGCGAACGTTATCTACAAGAAAACATATTTTACTGAGTTAACATATCATAAACTGACAAGTGAAATTCAGACTCTCGAAGAGTGACAATTGAGAGTGATTTACGAACCTCTACCAGTGCGAAGTCATCTATTCTTAGTGTCATTGGTGTGATCGGTTGTTCAGACAGCCGAGAAACTTCTTCGAGAAGATATTGTTCTTCTTTGTGACGTGAATTAATCCAAAAAGATCCAAAATGAAGTTTATCGAAACCTTGTTCGGAACTAGGTCGCCAAAGGCGATGGGTCGACAATATATGAAAGTCGGCAGGAACGCCCTTTTTGGTGTGAGGACTGATCACAGTGACAATATTTGTACTGAAAAGGTGCCAAGGCCGCTCTCATTTCTAATATCCAGAAAGGGGAAACTTAGACATGGTGAGTATTGTGTCCCTTTTATGTGTAACATTTATATATTCTATTAACAGTGTACTTAAAGTTGTTTTTTTTTAAGATTCAAGTCTATTGCGCTTCATCGGTTGCGCAATAAACGTTTTTTTTTTTTTTTTACTTTTTTTGTACTCATTTTCGAAGAAATTGTGTTGACTGTAAATTTTAGGCAAACAAGGATTCGCACTTACGTAATTAAGTAAGACGATAATCCGGTTAATTCGTCCTACATCGCAATTCTGTATTGCAATTTTCTACCGTGACTAATAACACTTATATACTTATTGCTATGTAATTGCGAATTTGTGCCGCAATTAGGTCGGAACAAGATTACAGCACGGATAAGTAAAAATTGCCATTGTTCACATTCGATATCTCTTCCTTAATTAGTCATTATTGAAAGAAAATAATTTTGATCTGATGTGTCAAATTGATTCTGATGAAGAGTTATAGTTGATCGGTAGCTCAAATATAGTAATTGTGGTAATCGCCGAGTACTTAACACATGACAAGCAATATTTTTGCGAAGACAATCGTTAGAGACAATCGTTAGAGTGATACTATATATGCTTGTGATTATTCAAAAGTCACACAACTCGTTACAGTGTGTCTTTGTCTTACAAATGCATATGATACCTTATTAACCGTATCGAATGCATTTTAGATTGTAACTCACGCGCCTTATTTTACAATTTATTAACGAATATGATATGCACATTTGCTGGAGAATTATTACGTATTTATCATATAAAGTTTGATGATGAGATTGTGATTTGTTTATACATAATCATCGGAATAAGAAATCAGGCACATAAATTAGATGTAAATTAGGCTATAAATTTTGCAGTAATAAATAATCTAAAATACTAAAAAGAGGAATAGTTTCACGCGCACGAATATTCACATTTGTCAATGCGAAATTTACATATGTATTTTTAAAAATTTATAAAAAATGACAAAGGATAAAATTTATTATATTTGTAAAAGTAGAATTATTTTCAACATTTTGTGCTTTAATAGCGAAACACTTTATATATCGACGAATTGTCGTTTCCGATAAATCGCATCAAAGTGAGAGCTACCGTATCCAACTACTTATAACTCTTGTTACGTTTAAAGAGCATGCATAATTAACGTTCGTGCAAGGTCGACTAGTTAATATCTACTCGTTCCATGGCTTTCTACATATGTGTGTGTGTGTGTGTGTCGAAATATATCCTTGTTGTCTGGATAAAACAACGCAAACAAATTCTTCAATTTAGTAGTTAATTACTTCTTGTCATCATTCTTAGCCAATTTCGCACAGTTAAATCGGTGGTAGCATTTGCTATGCTTTCAGATGTTCGCAAAATTATCGCGTAAAAGACTGCTTAATAGACCGGATTTATTTTGCTTAGAATCATGAAATATTTATATGGGATTTTTTTTATGTTTACCACATTGCTGAATTAATTACTTTGCCTTTGAGATTTGCATAAATCGCGTCTTGATAAGAATTGAGCGTTTGTGACAAAGCTGTTCTGAGTAGAGAGAAAGTCTAGAATAACCCGTGTAGTCATCTAGATTTACTTGACATCTACGTTACATTGTAAGCAACATGAAACGGTCAGTAGAAATTTCGAAACGATACTACGGTACTACCATGTGTACACCATATGTTAAAATTATCGCTGTTTTTTTTTTTTACAAGCATCTTTTAATTAAAATAAGAAAGTAAAAACCAAAAAGCCAAAGGTCCTAGGTGTAGGTGGACGTTAAATTAAAACAGCAGTAAATGCAGTTAGTGGA
>QVOA01000652.1:0-41858 GCA_014825685.1 Pseudomyrmex cubaensis
ATATATATATCTATATATATATATATATATATATATATATATATATATATATATATATATATATATATATATCAATATTCAACTTTTTATTTGTTCAAAAATATCTGAAATATAAATAGTAGTTGAAATATAAATAATAAAATGTTACGAAATACGCGCGATTTACATTTCCACTTTTCGGAGGAAATCGCGAGTGATTTTGTTTATTTTGGTTGTTTTATTGTTTTACATTTATATGTAAAATATATATATCTCTGTCTCACATCTCTGAAATTTATGTTATCCGTCAGCCGAGCGTATTACATTTCGCATATAAGGGAGAGGAAAACGTTATAATAATAAATCTTTATGCCACAGAGATTTCTTATATATATTATCTTCTTATTCTCTCTTCGCACAAATACACGGATGAAATTATATTCAAATTTGTCAAAAGCTTAGACAGCCGTAATAATCTTCGCGGTGTAATAAATCGAATGCCGGTATACATAGACACAGGGATAATGATGATAATTCCGACGTCACGAATGAGGGATTGGACGTGGGACGACGCGCTAAACTCTCTCTCGAACGCTATGTCAGGTCTGGTCCAAGATGTAGCTGAACTTGCATTTCTCAAATACGTAAGCGCTTAGGAAACAGTCATATCGAATTTTGGATTACGGAGAACTTTAGCGTCTGATATCTGGGACGCCAGAGGGACCGTGTAATGAGCTGAGGTATTATTCGCTTTTCGTGGAATTTGACGCTTTGATGAAAATAACACACGCGAATTTGCGTTATGATTCGGCGATGAAAAAAGATTCGTTTGATTTTTTTCTTTTCGTTAACACATTCACTCTTTCGTGAATTTTATATAATAAAAGTTTTTCTCTTCTTCTAACAATTTCCTCTCGTGTCAATTTTTTATTTCGTCAAAGTTTTATTCCAATAATAATTTTTTTCACATTTTCAAATTATCCGTGTTTGTTTTCACGCTTTTTTCAAGAGATTATTCCACAAATTTACACGTATACCGCTGATATTACTCCCCACGCTTAGCGGACGCTTTATTCTTTTTGCTTTTCGATTATACGTGCAAAATGTAATGCAGCGAGCTTAATCGCGTCCAATAACGTTACTGTAGGAAGCGATTTCGGTGTATGCATCGCCATATAATCATGTTAATTAATCCATACTGGAGTACGGAGATTTACCACAATTATCGCTTCTATCTGCTTTATCATTAATCTTCGTACTTACTCCGTTCTCGTGCATAAACTATATATTGTTGCGCACATGTTTGGACATTTGGCAATTGAATTGATAGAGAAGCGCTCGATATAAGCCGTGGCAAATCGCAGTTGAATTATACGCAATTAGAAACAAATGCGGAAAAACCACAGCGAACGGAGATAAAGCTCTTATTTATTTTATCGCGTCGATGTGGGAAAGGAGAAAATCGACGAATGAAAAAAATTAAAACAAAAATCAACGAGATATAATCTTTTTTCGCACTTTATTGACCTAAACCTAGATTATCTTTTACATCCGAGTCGGACTTATAGAAATCACCTTCAATTACTTTATTCTTATTCTATTCTGACTAAACGTATCGTCATAACGCAATATTGAGTCGCGCAGAGAGAAAATGTACAAAGTTACACGAAAATGCGATGACAAACAATACGAGAATAAAAAAGTCCATTTTGACTTAATGTTATAAAAAACACATGAAGTAACGCTTATGTTTTATACGATACGATGTGTTTCGCGTTTACTTTCATGCAATACGTAACCACATGTCAAATTCGCACAGTCTTTGTCAGAACAACTTTGTCTGGAAATCTAAAAGTGAGAGGAGAACACATTATTTGATTATATGATCATGTACACTGAAGACAAATGTATACAATCAATACAATATATACCAAATAGCTGCTTGAAATTAGTACAGCGATTTTCGTCGGGAGATCTTTTTCCACAATAAATACTTGTTTACGCGCGCATTGATTAAAATAAATTTTCTAAGTGATGGTGAATTAAATTAATTATTTCTCAACAAATCGTATAATTGTAAAATCTCAACACTTAAATCTTGTTAGTAGGCCTCTATTTAGATTGATTGTTTCGAAAAAAGCAACTTTGATGATTAAAAACAGTCAGTCAATGAGGAATCAACGTCTGTGAAATCGTTGCATTATCTTTTCTTCTACGGTGTATTCATTAGTTTTTTTACACATCGTTATCTCTTACACTTAGACGACAAAATTATATAGAACGATTATGATCACAAATTGTTAGTAACATCAATTCACGATTAATCAACAGATACATACTGAGATAGCGCGGAGAAGCGCACTTGTAAATTACTGTTTTATCTCCGCATACACCATAAAACACACTCGCGCAAAACGCCACAGTGCAAAAATGCATGTCGGACATTGCCGCGTACACATCTCTAACACGGGAACTAGTCGATGGAAGTTTGCATGCAATATTACGTATATATTTCTCATAATTTATCCAAAATAAAATATTTTTGACGCGCAATGATTGAAAGAGCAGTGTGCGTTTTATCATCATTCGTACAAATTGATCGATATAATTTGATCGACGCAACATAGCTTACAATCATCTAAAGTACCGAAACAACCTTTTAAAGATACTACATCTATACTTGCAACATTATCATCATCATCATCATCATCATCATCAGTATATTACGCTTTAAAATCTAGGCGACTGAAAGTAAAAGAACAATTTTGCGATATAAACCGTAATCTCAGATAATCATAATTTTCTACTTATACAATAAACAATGTAACATTATATAACGTTTATGCGCGCAATTCAAACGCAATATAGATATCATACTTCCGAGAGTTCCGATATATTATATGTACAAAATGCACTTAATTCATAGGCACTTACAAAAGAAGCATATGTGATAGACTATTAATTGTTCGTGTCTGTTCAATTGGCACCCCGATTTAAAGTTAGGTCGCCAACTTAACAAACAAAGATTAATTACCTTATATCACGCACATACATACTTTTTTTATTTAAAAAAATCTATTGTAATAGGATAATATGTTTCTCTCTCTCTCTCTTTCTCTCTCTCTCTCTCGATTAATCTATTGTAATTGAAAATAAATTTTTTTTTTTTTAACATAAGGACGTGCGGTGTGTATGTGTGTATGTGTTTGACCTTATTGCAATTATAGACTGAAGGTTCACTAAGCTAAATTGACAAGAATGAATTATTTATGAATACAGATAAAAAAACATGTTCGAATTCATGTAAATTGTAAAATTGTATAACAGTTTCATTTATCTAATTTCCATAACTTCACTTTTAACAAGTGAATTCTATCTATATATACTTGTCATATCTTTTGCACGATGTTTTGTTATGCTGTTTGTATTAGTCGGTTCTTGATTTAAGACTTCTGAGTACTCATTCCAGGCTCGAATTATATCAGTGGAAGCAAGAGACTTTGAATCTTTCTGTCTCGCAACTTACATCAAAATAAACTACAAGATTTTTTTTGAATGAGAGTACACAGAAAAGTTGAACTAATTAAAACTGCCAATTTTTCAATCTTAAAACATCTTTCCCGGCAGATTCACATGTGTATATTTTATTTTTCTTTTAAATAAGAAACACAATTACGCTTGTGTGAAGAATAGAATATTGAAATTCTCATTATTAGATATCCAATGACAAAAATTATCCTTTCTTACATAAATAATCTAATAAAAATGGCTGAAAATAGACGAATTGGCTTGATTTTATGGGCAAACGTTGTTTTAATGCTAAACTATCGGTTTTTGCACATCATTTAGATGTCTTCTTAAATATGTCATAAAATCTATCAAACATGTCGATATAGATCTATCTACAACTTTTTGTGGTATCCAACCTTTTAACTTTGTATTTAAAATCCACGTAAAGCGACATTTACTAGCTTCATCGGACAATTCTTCCGCTATAAAACAGCTCACACCGTTTTCACCTCTGAAAGAAAATATTCAAGAAGCAACAATATAAATTTTATTTTTTTTTGCATGCAAAGTGTGAATATATATATTACCTTGTTATATTCGGACGATCTTGAACTAACGTCGTGGAAATCGATACACCGTTAGTGATATAATAATTCCCGCATTTCTTCCGATGTCTCAAGGTAACGAAATCTCGTGCCGTAATAAATCCACGAGGACCATATGGACTGGTCGTTTGATAAACGATATCCGTGTTTTCATCGATATTCTGTTAATATGAGTAATGTTACTCGATATCAGTATCAGAATGAGAAAAAGAAGAAACGTGCAAAAAGTTTACTTGTAGTTTTATCGATTCCGTCACGAGTTTGTTCCACGAAGGAAATTCTTCTATAGTGTCGAATAACCAGTCGATCAGCATGTCCGCATGTGCGTTGATGTAACCCTAAAAATAACGAACAAGACACTTCTGTTTATAAAACGATGAAGTTTCTTTGTCATCAAAATTTCCTTTTCATCTTGATTATACTTTAAGTTATAATACGTGTAACTTACCGTAATTTTCATAACCTTTCCTTCTTGTTTCCATTCTGACGGCAACTGCATGTAAGATATCTCATCATTATCCGGCGTTACAGTTTCAATCTTCCATTCCGGTGATATTAACAAACTATAACAATTTTCCAACGATTTGGACGCTATCGTCTTATATTCATTGATCTGAAAAAAAGTATAAGAAGTTCTCTGTTATAGCTAGTTTGTTTAATCTAATTAATGTAACAATAGCGCGAAAATAATTTCATCAACCTTATCAGACGTAAGTTTTCCTACAGACTTAAATAATTCGCTAGATTTCGAAAGTCTTCTCGAGTCTTCGTCATCAGAATGATCTGGGGAATCTACAGGCGTGAAAAATGTATTCATGTGATCTATATTGGCCGTATGCTGTCGCGATTCCGTAATAGCATTTTGCAATAGCGGAGCTCTTTCCGCGTCCGAAAAACCTGCAATTTTTATAATTGTTTTACACATATATTTATAAAAAAAATTACGTTCAAGTATTACAAGAGATTTACTTTGAATCCAATTTCTTGCTTGAGTTTCTTGAGGCATTACGCGAAAATCGAAGAACCAAGCCTCTGCCCATGCTAGCACGAAAGAAATCAAGATCAACAGAACTTGAAATACTGGTTGATTAGCTGATGTCCACTGAGAAACAAAACATAATATGTTCATTACACGACTACAACCAAACTGTTAATAAAGAAAATACATAGATGTTTCAAAAGAGCTTACATCAAAGAGAAAAACTTTGGCAATTAAAAAGGCACACGTTGTAGCAGTTGATATCTGTAAAGTAAACAAAGTAACAAATGGGTTTTGTATATCACACACATATTCTTTAAAAATAATATTACGCACTTAAATTCTCGAACTCGAATTAATAAATATACTCACTGCTACGATAATCCAGTGATTGATATACAGCAGCGCATAGAAGAGCAACAAGACCGTAAACCTGCAAATCGCTGCCATCTGAGAAGATGAAATCCATAAAATCTCTGCTCCCAATGAATAATGAAAAATAATGACGCATTGTCGTCATTTTGTTATTAAATCACAGTGAACAAACGACAGAGTATTACTCACCACGATGTCAAACAAGGACGTCTTTATGTGATAGTGTATCACCTGATCCACAAAAGCTGTGTTTAAACTTTCACCTGCGATCTGTGAATATAAATATAATAAAATAGTAAATATGCGGATCTATATAAAAGTTCTTTAAGCAATTATTTAGTTTTAATAAAATAAATCTTTCAATATATGTGTTAAACATCTTGGCTGACGTACCATTGTACAAATGAGCCACATGAGGAATGTAAGTAGAAGATCAAAAGTAACGAAGAGACAGAAGAAACGCCTAACGTTCGACATCCTGCCGTTCTGTCTAGCTCCTGCAATTAGATCTTCAGTGAGGACAAATTCCGGAGTACGTGTCATGCTATGCTGTGTAATCGAACTCCTCTGGGAGTTGATTGAGCCACTTAATATGGTCTCAGCTGCTATTCTAATTTGCCTCTCATCTTCTGTCATTTTTCTGATATGTTTTTGACGTCGTCGCCGTAACGTCGACCTGTATGTATTTTATCAAATATAAATCGACACCGTATTCCACACATTTTTGTTAAATATACAGTTCTTTTGCAATTCAAAAATAATTTATCTATAAAATAAAACACGAAGGTGTATGGAACAGAGCTATGTACATTTTCATTTAACAAATAATATTGAAGAAAATTAATAAAAAGTTAAAATAAATCTTTACATGTTTTACATATAAAAGTTGTTTATTTTCTTTTGTGTATAAAATTATTGCCATCTGTGCATACGATGATTCATTGTTTGATGAAATTTTATGTTTTATCATCAAAGTATTTATCAATTTCTACTATCTTAATGAAATATTTACGTGTGTGCAGGAGATACGAAATAATCTATTAATTTTTACATTGATATAAGTAAACAATGAAATCGATAATCAGTCGTTTCCTTAAAACCAATACATTTGTACGTACACAACGTTTTTGTCTATAAATAACTTCTTAAATAAAAAAAAATCAATTATTTAATAATGCAACAGCTGATTGAAATAGAAAGCATTGCTATCGATAACACACGATTTTGCTTCTACTCTATAATATTGCGCGAGTACCTGTTGTTGTTGTCTGATATTAACACAAGTGATACAGTAGCCATACGAGATTATTATCAATAATTGTATTTGTGTTTTAAACAGTAATCTTATAACCTCAAAAGTTTAATGTAGTTACCTATTTCGTCGTGCAATACGAATAACTGAATTTGAATATCGAGGTAATAGATTTTATGCATTTTTATCAAAGAAGAGATATGCACATTTGCAATGAGTCAAGAATACAAAGATAAAAAAGCACCACTGTACATTCTAGCCTGTCAATTTACATTTGGTCTGTTTGCCATCAATTTTTACCTTTTTCGCAGCTTGAACGTTCATAGATGCACAGCCGAGTTGACTAATAGACTGATATCACGCACGGGATCTGCATTACTGCAATTTGAGATACGAAAATACCTCAATCACCGTATCCTATTGTGTATTGCTGAACATAAACAAGGACTGACATTTCTTGACGTCCATATCTCATCTATGTTTATCATCTGACGGTAGTATGACGGATTCAATTCTTCGCTAAAATTATTGTATGAGGGCTTTATTCAATTTTCATTTATTTACTTATTTTTGAAGAAAGATTATAAACATTTTACATCAGAAAAAATATATGCATGAATTTATAACGTTTCTCTAAGAAGTAAGAAAGATAAAAAGATATCATGAAACCTTTTATTTGCATTTGTGTCTATATACTTATTTATAATTAAAGTACTTTAAAGAAATATATACGCGTAAATACACTGGCATCAGTCTAATTACACTTAAGCTTATAAAGAACGAGCATATTAATGTACAAAAGGAATCTGTGATATTGAAATTGCATATTGGCTTCTCATTAAAAAACATATTTGGTTTTTCTGCACACATGTGCAATCTTAGTTGTTAATTAAGAGAAATATATACATGTACACGACTATGTGAGAGCTTGATATACATAACTTTAAGACACAAAATTATGATAGTAAAAGTTTCTTGTAATTAACACTTTGCAGGCGGGAGACTGATCAGTTTTGTAGAACGGCCCACAAAGTGTTAAAGAACTTTTAAACTATAAACTTATCTATAACTTTTACATTAAAAAATATATATACATATACTTTTTATATTTTAATGTCCCGAATATAAAATATTAAACTCTTGTTATCTATACAACTGTCCTTACTAACGACTATACTTATTATATTCTGAATATTTCACCATGCATATTAAAGATACTTATCTTTTATATAAAATATAGGAATGAAAATAATGATGTGTACTGATACATCTTCTGATAACACTCAATCATTACATATCAATTAAAGTCGAAATTGTTTTCTAATCTGTAAAAAAAATTCAGTCAGGAAGAACAAGAGTTCGCAAAGAGTCTTCGGGAAAACTCTCGATTTCCGCGATGGTGCCGTAGTTAAAAGGAACCGCTATTCCTCCATCGAGAACTAAAGCTGCGTCGATACACTGCGATCTCACCGTGATCTTTTTACAAAATCCACGATGATTTAAATATTTTGGAACGGGCATTGTGTCGGTTATTATTAAATCCCTAATAGAATAGCACAATTTGGAATCCTCTGAAAATAAAATGTTACATGTTACATTTCAATATATATATTTCTTTAGTATCTAGTATAGTATCTAGTATTTAGTATCTAGTATATAAGTAAATTCATAAGTTTATACACTGACCGGGATCAAAACGCAAGCTGCTATTAAAGGTCAAGCTAATCTCTTCAATTTCATCGGCGGTGAACTGCCGTTTGTTATCTACAAGACTCAATATCTCTCGTACGGTTTGTTGACTCAAACTATTTATAGATTTGCACCACGACGTTGACCCTGTCCCGGTGCTCACGCACAAGCCGGAGCCTTTTACTTTTTGATAATCTTGTTCCTCATCTACCTTCATGAGCAAGGAACTCGTTCGTGCCGATAATGTTTCACCCATGAAAACCTAACAACAAATATCAGGTCTGTGATACATATAAAAGCGCAACTTGCAGTATTCGATCTTTAACATATATGTATTTATGAAGGAATACTAGTGAACTCACTTCATTAAGCGCCAACCACGGTAAACGTCTTTCTTTGGGCAACTCATTGTGCTTGGAATCTTGCAAGCAGTCATTCATGTAAAATCTATATATAAATAATAAAAACAATGTGTGATTAAAATTTATATAACTCACTTATAATGTCTTTTTACAAATTGCCGAAATTGAAAGACTAACAGTCTGAAAAATGTTTGTTTAATAATTTAATTATAATAATATACATGGTAATACCTTTCACCACCAGCAATACGTGCTTTTTCATGCATATGGAAAGAAGGTTTCCATATTTCCTCTCCTTTTAAAGTGATACGAATTCTTCTTCTCATAAGTACATTGTAATGTCCTGCTCTTAACATTTCAAAAATTTCTGGTATGTTCTTTGTATATCTTGCCGACAATAAAAGATAGCCTTCTGATTTTATCGGATAAGAATTAATGCCCATTATAGGTTTTTTATTATCAAATATCAAGTTTGAAGCCAAGAGAAATGTTCCATCACCACCAATCGGTAAAACTAAATCAGCCCATGTAAAAAGTGATTGGTCCAAAGTTGTTCTAAAACAATTTTCTCACTTTTATTACAAATCTGATAATGAGAAAGTTTTTTTCTATTTTTTATGTATTTTTTCAAAGCTTAAACTTACCTATCTATTACTCTATATTCCACATTCATATTTTTTAAGATCTGGATTACTTCTTTTTCAACTTCTTTAGTAGCTACATGACTAGCAAGCATAGATTCATAATCAGAGCCCCTTTCCAACAGCTTTATTTTCAGCTGGGCTTCATCAAGCTTGGGTTCCCGTAATCTTTCAAAGTGATATCGTGACAATTTTGCCACAATAAGTACTTTTTTGGGAACAAAACTAGATTCATTTCGAAAGAAAATGCGAAGATTTTCCTGTGTGGACTTAAACCGCAAAAGCTGCACTTTTCCTGCAAAAAATTATATAAGCAAAATCATACAAAATATATTAGTTTTTTATAAACTTAATTAAAAAATAAAGTTAATAAAAAGAAATTCTTCTATCATATTACAATATGTGCAGAAACAAAGCATTTTCTTATAAGATACATGATAAGATTATTTTTTCCTTGTCTTGCCTTTGACCTGATCCATATCTATTAATGATAGTTGCTTAATCACATGATAAAAACAGTTATAAGTATTGTGTAAGATATAATGGAAAAGTTTCACTTTTACTTTTTTCTCTTTTTCCTATTGCTTTATAGTTTAAAATATAACAAATATTCTGATATTTTTACACTTTATTTAGTATATAATTATATGTTTAATTATATATATGTTTATACATCATATGTTAAATAGTTACATTAAAATAGCATTACAATAACTTATTATGTTCATGTAGAAATATAACTGACTTATTTTCTGCATTGTTTGTGCCTTTAAAATTGTCTCTTAGATCTTCTAACATATTAAAAGTGTCTGTATATGTTTTGATTTATGCGTTCAACCATTTACGTAAAGTATTTTCAGTTATTTGACATATAGGTAGTGTCATACATCATCTTTTTTCACTGCTGATTTGTTTTCTAAAAGGTTATGTATGTCGATATTATCAAGACATGAGTGTGCAAATTGTTCTATTGTATGTATGACAATTAAGTGTGACAATGAATTTATAAGATCCTTCAAAAACTGCACACTATTCTTTATGGTTTTTAAATTTAAAATATAAATGTGTATGTGTGTATATATTCAAAAATATATGTAAAAATATATGTAACTATATGTATAAATATATATGTATTTAAATGTAAACTATTACAAAAATTTAAAAAATATGATGTGCAATCAAACAAAGATCTACTTTAAACACGTATGCACGTATGTATGTTTAAAATAGATCTTGCATAATTTTCAGTTTTCTTCCTCTTAATTTAAAAAAGTCAGTTAATTAAATTATTTACTTAAGATAAAAATACATGTGTGATACACAGTATCTCGGACTATCTATCTGAAATTTCCAAACTAATATATTCACACATATCAGAATATATTACAACATTGCAGAAATTTAAAAATCAGCTGATGTATTTCGCTCTTCCTGTTGCGTATGTATAAAAAACAAATGTTTTTTTTTACTTGTACTACATACACATGCGCGTAATACAATTGTCATTATTTATACTTACTTGCAGACTTGTAAAGATAGCCGAAAGCCGTCATCGCATGATGATCGATGTATTCATCAACGTAATATCGAGTTATCACGAGCGACGAATTACTATTTCGAAACTTTTGCGGATAATTAAATAAACCGATAACGTTTTACTTCCTTCTCGCCGGTACGAACTGTGAAGCGATAACGCACCTTATCGTGCGCTCTTGACTTTATACGCACGTGAACTGCAGTGAATACAACAGTCATTCAACGATCGATATATATCCCATCCTGATTGGTTCGAGTCGAATTCTACTTTATCCGACGAGCAGAGTTTCAGAAACGCACATCAGCGGCAAATTTGAACTTTACACGCGTCTCAAGTCACACGAAAAAAAAAAGGAAGTACACTTTTCTTTAGATGTAATTTAAACTAAAACGTTTGTGGCGATTATAAATTGTTACTGCAGTAACGCAGTATGTACTCTCACTAATTAGGAGACTTCAGAATTTTATTTTGTAGTTGCCAAAAGAAAAAAGATCGCACTATACAGATACACTCTTCGCTTACACTTTATTAATTCATTTGCAATACATTAATTAAGTCTGTTTAAATAGCATCGAGGCTACCTAAAGTACGCCTTCGTATATACTATAGACAATCATCTAGATTTTTAAAATCTTTCTCTCGTTCTCTCATTCGCACGCACGCATTCTTCTCTCATTTTTGCCTTTCTTTCTTTTTTTTCTTTCACTCTCATACTCTCTCTCTCTCTCTCTCTCTCGCGTTCTCTCTTTCCACGCACTTTCTTCGTTTTTTTTTGTTTTATCTTTATTCGCTCCGTTAATCGATATCAGTTTATTATTACTATATTTTACCGTCTCTCATTATTATATCTCATTACATCATATATTTATACTATATATATATATCGTATAAGATCGACGTTTAAAAACTAAAATTCGTATAAAAAGCGTCGTTATTCGTACTAAGAATGTAACTGTACTATTTAAATAATAATTGAATTTTAAAAAATTATTATTTGTTTTTGTTGTTGTGTTCGGTTTGTCGTTTGAATGTATGAGATATCTAAACGCGTCGGCTACTGTGTATGACCGGTGCGAGGCGCGTTTGTGCTCCAAACAGCACACACGTGCGTGTGTTGTCTCTCTCTTTCTCTCTCTCTTTCTCTGTCTGTCTCCAAGAACAATCGGTAAGATCAACCAAAATGCCCTATAAATCTGCGCTATTTTTTTTTACATCGGTACACACAAAGTGTTTCGCAGTCGGTTGTATTCTTGTTGCGTAAAAGTTAACGAGATTACGTTCTGCGTAGCGTAAAGAACTCAAATGTTATAACACGGTAATTAAAAAAACAAAATCTGTTACACACACACGTTAAACATTAAAAAAAAAAAACGAATCACGACTGCACCGACAAGTAATGTACTAAATACCAGCGATAATATCAATAGAAATATGTCACACATACGTATCGCATATAGGCAATGCCTTAAAAAATAAAATTTATGTATTTTTAAAATTATATTAAGTCTCGTTTTAGATTCTTTTGCAAGACTGATCGCATATCAACAAAAAAAAATGCTATTTATAGGCGAAAAAATCGAAGTTCGCAGAGAATTAGGAATATTCAAAGTACACGGTCGTCGCGCAGTCTCGTCGGCGATCTTACAGGTTGTTCTTTCCTAAATTACGACGTCGCGATGACATCGCTGTTGTGTATCAAGTCGCACCCTGAACGATATTAATTATCTTTCCCCTCTCCCTTTCCCCCTCATAGTCTCGTCCGCTCTCCATTTCTCATCCGCTCTGGTATTTATACTCTAAGTAACTTTTACACACTACGAATGTTTTTTTTCTTATTTCTTTAAATCGTAACCATTTATAGCACGTCACACTACGGCTGATGATTTCCCTCTCCCCTCAATTGTCTCGGTATTATTAACTATTCGCTATTACGAGCAATAATGTACATCAATTACATACAAAACAAGATACATTGTTTAATGCTCTCGTTATTAATTATCGACATTGTCTTACGTAAGATGGTCACGCTTACAAATATACCACGGCTGACTATAATCGAAGAAACTCACTACCAAATCCGACATTTATCGTTCGCAGCGCAACATTCTCTTCTCTCTTTCTCTCCCTCTCTCTCTCTCTCTCTCTCTTGTTTATTCCTACGCGCGACGACGATATCTCTCGTTTATAAATTCTGTAAACGATTAATGTCAATCGTCATCCTGGGCAAAAAAAACCCTGCGATGAACGGGGAAGGAATCAGTGCGAGATTCCGTTTATCAAACAATGGCGCAATTGAAGTTGCAATATAATTCTTACGATAATAATACTACGCACCGTGAGACCAGTAAAAACGCATTGGATTTTCAGTAACAACCAAAGACAATCGCGTGCGCTCTACTCTTAAATAAAAGTTTCTTTTAAGTTTTTATAGTAAAAAAAAAAAAAAAAAAATATTGCGTCCTTCTCATTCTTCGGAAACGCTAACAATTTTTCCGGCAATGTGTTATTTCTGACTTGTTTTTTTTTAGTTTAATTTTTGTTATGATGTATGTGTGTTGAATCCAGACCTTTTAGCAAACTGGTTTCATTTTTTTCTTTCTTTTTTTTTTTTTTAATAAACAGAAAGTCAAAACATATAACTTGCGCGAGTAATAATACTTTTCTTATCGAATTATTTAATAAAACACACACATTTCGCAAATATATTATATTATTAATAACCTATATTGTAAGTCGTAACCTGTAAGTCGATAATCCTATAGGAAAATGCAAGTTTTACATATTTCTCTAACGGCAGTGAATGATATTCAATTTGCACACACGCAACATATGCATGGATTTAGAATATTTGTTCTGATGATATTAAGCTGAGATGCGCGTGGGAAGTTTTCACTTTTCTCGCGAGCGATAAAATGACATTTTCGTGATAATATTATTGTTACACACAAAGTACGCAAGAACTGACACGTGCTTGATTATTGTATAATAATTTTGAGATTGTTTTAAAAAAATCTATTATTTAAAAAAAAGTAATTACGTTTATATATTAATTTGAAAATTAAGTAACAGAGATGCAGTAAAAGAAAAAACTAGATACACATCTTATAAATAATCAAATCCAAATGGATTATATATGTATATATTAATATGTACTTTTTGTAAAACATTAATGTGCGAGACTCTCCGTTTTGTCATAATACGAGCTTTTTCTTGCGTACTTTATGCCTGTTTATATTTTGCACTGAATTAACAAAAGTTCGATATTCTGAATCTCATTCTTGATTCTCTGAATCAAAAGCATGGAAAAGCAAGTAAATTCGAATTAAAAAATTGTTTCCTTTAAATTTAAACCTCACAACGATGTTGTTTCACTGTTTAATCTATTTCCTACAGCGAATAACATCCTTATCGTGCTCATCCGTGGGCAAAGGGGTGTACATATGTGAGTGTATGGTTGCGTGACGTGTACGATATATGTATATATTTTTTTTCTGTATACATATACACTATATATATTCATTATTTTTTTCCATATTTATATTATTTATATTTCTATCTTTATATATATATATATATATATATCCTCTTTCTCTCACCCTCTCTTCTTTTTTTTTTCACATTTATTATCTTGCAAAATATTTCTTTTGCCAATGACGTGTTGACATTAAAGCCTGGTATAATACAATCGCAAATTACAGTTTTACTCGCTTAGGCAAATGTTCACTTGTGTTTTATCGGTAAGTACAATAACTGTTTCGCATTGCTCCACTTCCTATATATCAACGGAGATCGAAAGAATTGTTGTGTACGAAGAATCAAGACAGATTTATCACGTCAAACGTCGAGAAAAACCCTCGTCACTGCACACATCTTTAATCGCAAAGTTTCTCGCTTATCTTTTATTAAGATTCGTTAAAGCGAAAAAAAAGAGCCGAATATCCGCGATCGGCTCTGTCAAACGTCTCTCTCTCTCTCTTTCTCTCCATCTTTCTCTCGATATAATACTTTACAACACTGAGTAAATTTAACGGGACCGCGACGTAAGTGCTAAATAGGGCGATAAAATACGAGACACTCGTTTTTTTTTTGTTTTTTTTTTGTTTTTTTGTTTTTTTACACGGTATACCACAATGGGTAATCGGAGCATTTTATGAAGCGCGCGTGAGAGAACGCGCACTCTCGCGTGCGAGATTAGGACGAGAATGAATGATACGATGAGCGAGTGTACTCGCGTTCGCAGCAATTATTATTATTAATATTATTATTAATATTACAATGGAAAGTTCGATCGGCCGCTATAACGAGGCCGCTATAACTGTTAATGCTCGGAAGTGAATGGGGGAGTAATGAGTAGATCAGTTCCTTTCGACGACTGCCGGATTCATCGCGGATCGGTGCGTTATCCTAATAGTAGAAGTGGGCAAAACTGTTGCAGGTGTTGCGCGAACGTACCGAACCTCAGCTATGCGTTTGCGGATGCGGAGGCGGCGCGCCGGTGATCTCGGTCCAGCGCATTTCGAAGAAACTGCGCATCCCGTGGCCGGCCTTGCCCACAGGACTGTCGTCCTCGTTGAATACCTCGCAGTTGATGAACATCTGCCTGACATCGGCGCAAAACTCATCGCGAGACTTGTACCTGCATCGAGAAGCACTCGTTGTGAAAAACTTCAGCCTTCCGACCAAGATCGACGATCGGTTAGGAGCTTTTTTATTTGCGATCGATCTGTGTTAGGTCTACTAGGTCTGTCTTAAAAGACCAGGAGGTTTTGAGAGGAAAGACAGTTAAAGAGTAGTACGTTCATTTAACTAATCGCTGGCGCGTGGTTAAGCAACTTACGCGGACTCCTGCAACTTCTTCTTAATCGTACTGAGATCCATGGGGGTTTTTATGATTTTCTTGTAGGTCGGGAACTGTTTGGTGTTCACCGGTAGAAGGAACGGCCAGGCCTCATCCTGCTGCTCCAACTGTTCGAGGAGTATCTTACAAGGTGCCAGCTCTCGTTGTTGCTTCTTCGTGAGCGTCCGATTGTTACCCTCCTTCCGTGGCGAGGCGGTAGGAGTTGGCGGTTCCGACGAACTGACGTCCTCTACGTGCGTGTTCGATGCCGTTGATGGCGTTGGACTGCGGCGCAAAACAACAGAGAAATTATTTGCACGATTAGCTTCCGTTCTGCAGGAGGTTTCCCGTGATAAAAGCTTCTGGACGAATTGCATTAGATTCAATCGTGTGTCCGGCTGAGACGGGTACGTTGCTCTCGATGGAATATTTGCGTTCTCTCTCTCTGTCTCTTGTTCGTTTACTTTTTCCGTTTTTCCGCCCTTTTCGTTCTCTCGTTTTTTTTCCGACTCGTCATACACGAGCTCAAGGCAGCTCTACTCTTATGACGAATTTTTTTCTGAGACAATACCCATCCCACAGTCGGCGATCGCAAGTACACTAGGCAATTACGATGTAGTGTAAATATACAGGATGTCCCGACGCGGAGAAACTCTACAAGCCTAAACTTGAGCCTAAGTGTTACAAGAATTATATGACCGAAATCCGTTGTGCATTTTTAAACAAAAGTTCTCTCAACGACGTTCGCTCTCCAAAACAAAATAAACATAAATAAAATTAAGTTTTTAATAATAATAGCTTCTCATAGAACATCCTGTATGAAAGAGAAAGCTTTTTCGAGACAACAAGACTTCTCGGCGATATTGCGACACGAGGATTAAGTCAGTAAGTAATTCGCATATAAGTACATTGTATACAAATAGTTCGTTAAAATCGTTTTTACTTATTTTATTCATTATTAACTATATATTTAATTGGGAATAATACTTGTTCGTCATTTGCAGTTCGTTGACTATTATATCAATCTATAATATCTCAACATGTGACTGACTTCGTTTCTAATTTACTTCGCATAAAACACGTCATTAAGTCAGCGACTTGACAATGTTTGTTTGTTTGTTTGTTTTTTTTTATCGTAATCACCTAGCTGGTGGATGATCAGAACTTTCACTTTCTCTGGTGCCTCCTCCTTTGGTATGACTCCTTCGACTACTATTTCTCTTCTTTGGTTGTTTACTGTGACAATTAGAGCAGTACCATTTTCCTCGTGGAATCTGCGTAACAAATATGCATATAATGAAGTGTATCATTTTAAATGAGATGCATGTTCGGTTTAATCAAGTAAACGTAAACATATATTTATTTTCACACACTCACTTTTGGCATGACAGGATTATGGCAGTCGGTGTGATAAGCCCTAGGACAAAGTTCGCACAGGACCAGGTTTTTACCGGCTCTCTTCCCACATACTAAACAATTACGCTCACCCGTTGCTTTGTTCATACACTCGTGACAATACCTGCAATAGCGGAAAGTGTTCGAAAAACCTCTTATAAAATTCAATCTATGACAAAATTAATCGAGAACACGATGTGCGAAACCGTTACTCACCAGTCACCATCAGGAATGTTTTCCATTTTTGGACGGAAACAATAAGTATGGTAGCCACGGTCACAGCCATCACAGAGCAGCAGCTTATCTTCGTTGTCCCCACTATGACAAAACTGGCAATTCTGTAAAAATTAAAATAAGCTCTTCATGTAAAAAAATCTGAAAAGTTGTCTGTTACGTGATTGCGGTAACGTAAATAACAGCACTGTTCTGTACAAGCGCTTTTGAGTAAAAAGCAACTGACATCTATATAGATTAACTTCTTTTCTTCTTTTACACGTATCCGAATACTAAAATGCAAAATAACATGAAAAATAACGCATAAAAACAATCATAGCTCGTTTTAATTCAATTGTCTAGTAACGTATGCAAAGAAATATACGTGCAAAAAATTATTTTTGATTATTCTCGTTATGATTATTACAAAATATAAATATGCTGTGTAATAAGTACGATATATAAGCATAACAATTTTAATTGTACTATGTATACGAAAAGAATATGAAAAGAAAAGCTACAACAAAAATAAAATTCTATATCTGTAAGAATATTTTTTTTTTGAAATGCATTACAACACAAGAAGCAAACTAAAAGAATGCAAACAGAAATGTTAATGGGTTAAATAAGAAAATAAGCGGCAGTTTTTTTGCATGCAACCGTTACGTTAGACTCTGACCACCAGTAAATATACATGTGTACTTTCTTTCTAATTTATGTTTTAGTAAAATTCAATATATATTCGAATATTTAGTAATTCATGAGAAGAATGACAATAAATATGTATCTATGCATTTAAGATAAATGTTGTGTTCAATTTGTTGCTCGAACAGAGCGAAATTCAACGGATGTATGCAAATTTTATCGCCATATTGTCATCGCACGTTATAAATATGTACTGAATCTCTTTTTTTCTTTGTTTTAATTGAGAAAATACGTAAGGATGTAAAAAACACTCTCGCGCGAAAGAAGCGTATCGTTTAAGGCTCGGCCATCGGATCGAGTAGACACCTGTCCATTCGAAGCGACGTTATATATTCTCTGTGAGCCATTGAACGGAAAGGACAAAGGAAAGATAGAGAGCAATATAAAGGAGCAAGAGGATGATTCGGTTAGTAAGTTAGTGCGAATACCCACAGAGGTCTGAGAAGTAGTCAATAGCTGTTTGTACTGATTGGTAGCTTTGAGTGAGACGCAGCGGTTTCGTAGCTTGGCGCAGACCGACTTTCTAGCTGTTGTTAGACTCACAGCCTTCATGATGCTCTTGTCCCAAGCGATGCTGGCCTCGAGCATGTAGAGCGCCATGGCAAGCTGCGCCGACGTGTGCGCTCGCGCAGTTGCTTCTCGCCAGGTGTTCAGACCTCGTGGTGTCGTTTCCTCTGGCGGTGCAGGCGCCTGGTTGTTCTGGTCGGAGTTGGAGTTTGCGTTAGCGGCCGCCGCTTGTTCTGCCTTAAGGGCTGCCAGATTGGTATCTCCCGTGCTATTATCAACAAACATGTGGGTGATTTAAATGTGATTTAATTGTGTGTCAAAGAGAAATGTGGCAATTAAAAATTTATTTTACCAAACGCCCAAAGGTGGTTTCAAATATCTCCTCTCTATAGCTGCCTCCAGGGAAAGTAACCTTTGCCGTGCTTGTTCAACCGCGCTGATCTTCTCCATTTCGTTTAACTTCTCAATTTCCTCGGCTTCCTCAGTTCCCGCTCGCGGTGGTAACTTCCAGCCCTTGACTTGCATGCTGGCGTTAGCTACTTTGTCTTCCAACGCTTCCACTTGTTCCAGGAGCTGAGCATCTACGCGCAATGCAACTTGTTCACTCCAATCATTCGGATCATCAGGTTTCGGAATTGGCGTGTTAGAATCATCTGATTCCGCTTGAAGTTCCGTAGCGGCCAAGTTGCCAGGATCAACGTTAATTCTACCGGTCACAGCTAGGAAGGACTCCATTGTCGCCCATGTTGTACGTTTTAATTCCTTCTCGCGAACGCCACGAGAATGTAAGTGTTCGAGAAGTTCTTGGAACGTGTCAACATCAGTGATCCTCCACCAACCGTATCTTAGATCTGTAAAAAACGATATGCACGATAAAAAAATTGTACACCATCCATCATATACATTCTTGTGCATGTTTTTATTTTTTCTTTGAATTTACCTTTTGGTACTGGCTTGGCTTCGCCAGGAGGCGGTAAGCCATGCACTTTCAGATACTCCAACTGCACCGCCTCATCTTGAGTCAGAATCAATGGTGCCGGGCTGTCACATCTATCGTAACTCGGACTAGCTGGCGGTGGGAATACAGGAATTCTAAGCTCAGTCGGTTCGGCTATGCCAAAGATTTGCTTAGTGCTAGGACCCGGAGTGTCGCATGTTTCACGCGGCAAAATGGAAAACCAATTGGGCTCGGTATTGCTGCTGTCTGAAATAATCGACATGACTAAAATTAATTTAAAAGTATTGAAGGATCTGTTCTAGACGACGATATATAAAAACTCACTAGAAATAAAAGAGCCGTTGAGTTCCTTTCCGTTGTGCAAATTATTGACGTGGTTGAACTTCTCGCCATTTGGTATTGTCTCGACAATCTTGTCCTCCATTGTCTTCACCAGAGGCTTTGACACATCCTCATCCATCTCCTCATTTTCTTTCTTCATTTCCTCGGTCTTCATATCGACGTCCATACTGATCACCTCCGTCTCTTGTTTTATTTCTTCGGATGTGACATTCGTTTTTGCATCTGTCATTGTACTGTCGACATCGTTGTTTCTTTTTTCTTCTTTCATTCCGTCGACATTTTCCGAGCCGCAATTTTGCACAGGCTCTTTCTTACAATTAATCTCCTCCACTTCGGACTTCACTTTGTCCCCATGAGATTTCATATTCTCGTCTTGCTCGCTCAAGTTGTGTTTCTTTTCATCCTTGACTTCGTTTGGTGCTTCGTTCTCGCGATTCTCGGAGTTCGTCTTGCTATTACCCTCCTGTTTTACTTCAGACTTCTCTTGCGGCATGTTTTTGTACTTTTCGTCTAGCTCAGCTTGTAATCCAAGAACCTCCGGCTCGGCGCTCTCCATGGCTTCTACGAAGATGCCACCGGCGCATGCTAATTCCCAATATCTCCTCCAATACCTGTCCTGACCGAAAATGTGCGCCCGAAGTTGCTTCGACGAGCTGTTCAACTTTTGCAGTTGTTCCTCCGACTGCTTCAATAGCTTATCCAATTTTTTACCCAACTCTTCGCCCGACAAGTTTTTGTCTTCCTCCTAAACAGATTCAAAATTTGTTACACGAAAATGTTTAAAATAAATCATAAATTTCTCTTCAGATCAACTTGAAAATAAATTAACAAATTCATCAAATCATACCTCTTCCGGCTGAGTGCCTTCGCTCTCGTTTTCAGACATATCTTCAACTTCGTCCTCATGATGAATTTCTTCCGGTGTAGGAGTCGTTCCCACGGCACTGGACGTGGTATTGCTCTCCTCCTCACCTTCTTTTTTCTCGATGGTAATTGTGTCACCAATCTTATTCACGATGACACCCACAGCCTCCATTCGAACTTTTCGACTATGTAATTGTCTGAGCCTACGTATAAGTTAAAACGTTAGTACTCTATCAATCTAACTTTCTAATTCACTGCCATTTTAATTACGCCACTTACTTTCTAATCTTTGTATCCAATACGAATCTCTCTTTCCTCAGCTGAGCCACCGTCTCGAGGCTACCCTCTATCTGTCTGATCACAGCCTTATTTTGCAGCAGCTCGTTGCAGAGAAAAGCGAGCATCTGCGCCTTGTGCGTCGGGTTTAACGCCAGGAAGGGCTTCTCCCGCAATCTCTCCGACATCTTCCACGTTTCGTTGTTATGCAAGTGCTCGTAGAACTGCGCGTTCTTTCCCGAGCAGGTTGAAGCGTAATCGCCGCCGTTTTGATGATGATCGGCGAATTTCTTGTCACGTTCGCGCTCAAGGCATACACCCGTCAGAGCTTTCACTTCGCCGGTCGCGTTCGCGTACAAATAAATCCGCAGAACTTCGCTGATGTTGGCGTGAGTGATGTCGGCCTGACGTAAACTCTGACCCAGACCGGTGGTGTGTCTGGCCGGTTGCGGTATGCCCGGATCTTCGATGGCGCATACCAACAAATGTGTCATCACCGACAGCAGCTCTTCCTCGGCTTCCTCGTCATTAAGAAGAGCGAGTTGAAGACTCTTCAGACTCGGTAGCGATTCCATGTCTAAAAAAAGAAGCATAACAATGATCAATTTCGAACAAACATGATGAATAGTCTTCATTCTCTGACGTTATATGTAAAATCGTGTGTGCTCTCACCGAATCCCAATGTCTCTCCGAAATTATGCAGGAATTCAAAGACCATGACGATGTCCGCGAACGCTTGCCCGGGAAGCTTGAGTCCGGATAGTCTCTTGATTTCCGGCAGTGGCCTATGATCTGAAAAATCATGGTATCATTAGTCAAAGATGCACAAACAAACTTGGCATTTGGATTTTTAGCTCGCAATGCTCGCTCATCGCATGGTAGCGATCACTCTATCCGTCCTGTCACGTACCTGTTAGCTCCATATCCTCCACCGGCTTGCGAATTTGTTCAACTAACTCCATCTCTATCCTTCTCTGTTCCGCGCGTTTTTCCTTCGTCGCTATTCTCTCGGCTCTGGCCTCCAGGCGCTTCTTCTCTTTCTCCTCCATCTTTCGGCGATTCTCCAACGCCCGTACCAGAGCCATGTGTTGCTTTCTTCTTTCTCTCTCCTGTGATCATTGTTCATTGTTATGATAACTCGCGGCTTTATACTTAACTAGGCGCACTCATGCAAGTAATGCCGAAACAAGACAAAATCGCGGAAAAAGAGGAAGAGAGCGAACGTAATAAGCTCTCGATTGTGTGTTGCTAAAAAGCGTTGTGTGTGGAGTAGAAAATCATAAGAAAAATCATTGCTTTTTGAAAGTCATTCGCGGAATACTTTAAAATCACTTATATATCCGGAAAATTTTATAATTTCAAAACAATTGAATTTTAATTAAAAAAAAAAATAAAATAAAATAAAATTATTCCAACAAGAATATTAAAGTTACTCTTTTATGATTTTCGACTCTGCATTTGTGGCACTGCAAGAGCAACTGGTCAAACTCTCTACAACCGTCCCACAAATACTCCTTCACGCAACTACACATTACGAGTAATAATACTGTCAAACGGATGCATTGATATAGTCATAGAAGATCAATCCGGCGCGGAATCGTTTTTTCTTTCTTTTTTTTTTTTTTTTTACGTGTATAGTGCGAAGAAAACCGTGCAATTTCTAACAAACCAAATAATCTAATTGTCACGTGATTTAGTCGAACACGCCTCCCTCAATCGTATCTCAATCCTGAGATTCATAAGAGTCTAAAGGAAAAAATTTCTATCAAGCACACGTTACTATGTAGAAACAAAAAAACGAGCGAGAAGTTTTCGAAACTATTTCCTAACATTCAACTTAAATTATATTAAACACGTGTGTCTTTACAGGATGTAAGCTTTTATGAAAATTGTGTGTGTGATGATCGTGGAAGCTCTGAAGCGGATGTCGATTAAATAAAATGAACTTAATGCGTTACGAACAAAAGTAAAGTGGTGTTATCGATGTGTAAGTCGCGATTGCACGCTCAGCCGCTCGAGTTAGGATTCCGCGATGTTTTGCGCCCGGTATCGAAGAGAAAATATAACGCATAAGCCGCCGAATTGCTCGAAACTTGCACGCCGCCAGGTTTGTGATGTAACGCAGAGCCGATGGTAACCGTGCGAGTTAGTTTGTGAGAGCAGTTGCTAATTTCGTTAATGTCGTTCAAGTTAGATGCTAGATTGGGGGTATGTGACATACCAGCTCGACGGTGTAGAGCATCTCGCGCTGCTTGGTGAGCTCCTGCATGTACATCTGCGGCACAAAACACATCCACAGTCCACTAGTGTTCAAACCGCTAGATTCAATCTAACAATCTTTCTCGCTCTCTATGTGTATACAAATGTTCTCTACTTATCGGCTTTATTTGTTATAGTTTGTAACAAAAAAAAAAAGTTAAATCGTATCGCAAAGTCGGCAGCGTCATTGATTGTCTTTCGCGACATGATTTCTCGGATAATGCGCGGAAATGTTATGTGTTTAGATTGGGTTTTTGCGATTTTCAAGATAAAGCGCGAGCGCGCTAAATGAGATAACTATCTTCATCATGTATATTAAAAAACAAATTAATTAATTATTTGCTATGATTTTAAATCTATTTTTATAAATGCAAAACGCGAGTCATTATTTTGTAAGAATGCAATTTTTAACAAATTTGAACTAGTAAAGATTCGAGAAAAAAAAATCATTTGAAAAAACATTTTATTTGTTCAAAAACGCCAATGCATATACGTTTACATAATTAAGTTTCAATTAGGAAAAAAACTTGAACTACACCACGTAATTAACTGTCATTTTGCGATGAAGATTAAACATCCTATGTACATGATATGCGATGAATTACACATTCCCCCGTAAATGATGTATTAATCGCATCAGCAATTAATTTGACTCTCTCATGTTTAATGAATATTAACAACGTAATATATAAACGACGAGTTAGATTATACGAGTTAGATCAGTAAGTCTGAGGTAGCAAATGTTAAGTATTTCAAAATGAATATTTCATACAATCACAGGTAAACTTACTAATTGCTGAGGAATAACAAGAGTTAGACATATATATGATCACAATGTAACGCGCTCTAAATGCACATATTCATTCATTGTAATTACAACTAACTGTTTCGATGCGCGTATTCTTCCTCTACGTAATATTTGTTTTACAAATACTAACTAGAAATAATCTGCATTATCACAAAACGATGTAATATCTCAAAATAATGACACAATGATATAACGAAATAAATTATCCGTATACGCACGCGCCGTGTTACCTTTCTCAAAATACAGAAAAGTGACAATGATTTTCAAATTGTAATCTATAAGAAACTTTTTTATATATTTTTAATGTACAAGTATTTGTTTTAATTTATATTTCTAATATTCAATATACAGTTCAGTAGTTATACACGATACTTTCAAATATTTCTACAGAAAAACCGCATGCAAACAAGTGACATTTAACTTTTTGCTACTAGTGAACACCATTTCTGAGATCTCGTTTAAGCAATTTATTTGACTGTTTAATAATAGAATATATTGGAATAATCGTTGAAAAATCTGTAATCCGTTTAATCGTAAAATATCTCGTTGTTACATACGTGTTACTACTTTATGTATTTATTTTGCGCAAAATCTTCAACGAAGTTTATTCCCATTTTGAACACATTCAAGAGTTCGGTCTTACGCGATTTGAAAACAGACGAGAGAGACTACGAATAAAGGCGATTATAAGTGAAACAGAGCATTTCTACGTCTACGAAAGAGACACACACTCACGCACACACACGCTAGTTCTACAGCGACGACACGATTGGCGAAGAACGATTACACATTGTTTTTTTGTTTTTTGTTTTTTTAATTCAAAGAACTCACCTGTTCCTTCAGCATCACCGCTTGCTGCCTCTTCAGCTCTCGTTCCTGAGAAATTAAGAATTCTTTAATACAAAATCGGCGTAAGCGAGAGTTAAAACATTGAATGTTCATTCGTGGGGGATTACATTTCACAATGTGACTCAAGAAAAACGGGACGAGCATTAACATATAGTAGCAATTGTTGAATTACCTGTTGCTTCCTTTGTTGTTCTTCCAGTCGGATCTTCTCCACCTCTTCCTGCCGTTTTTTCCGCGCCTGCGCACATGCCATACACACGTCACTCGCATCCGTGTAATCATGTTTTTTTTCTTTTTTTTTTTTAGGAGGAAACTTGGGCAATTTTTTTGTCTCGTTCACGGGTTCGCTCAGTTTCTTACGACAAGTGAGGAAAATACTGTTCTACGCACGACGTTAAGTTACCGCGCGTTTCGTTATCGGCAAAGATAATTGATTGACTTACTAGATCTCAAGTTAAACGTAGTGATCTGCCATAGAAACGATTGATAAAATCGCGTTTATAATTATCATAGATTTTATTGACTACATTCTTGTATCTCATGAAACAACTTTTGAAAATATTTGTAGATCGATCGAAAATTACCGAGAATATTTTTCATAAGAATAACATATAAGTGTAATTAAAAAAACTCTCATAATTCTCAAGACCTCGTTTCTAAATTTCTCATTGCGTATTTTTACAATTGCGTTTCCCGCAAGTTTTTGAACGAAGATAACATGTGACTGATTTTGTGACGTTCGTAGTGTAATTGTGATTCGAAGACTACATGTGGAAAGCGATGTCTAAGTAGCAAAGATCAATCACAGGAATTAAGCGCTACTCTAAAGTTCGGGGATGTAGCCGGAACTTAAAATGAGAGCGTTTTATCCTAATAAAAAGATCATTTTCACTAACCGTTTTTATTATTTTTTTTTTTTTCTGCAGTGTTCTCTATCGCTAGTATTCTATCGAATGCTCAATTCTACTATCGCGAATTAAAGTCTTGGCAAAGTATATTTAAAAATTCAAATCTAAAGTATTTTAAAGAAAGAAATTTTATCACTTTTTTTCATAACCAACATATAATTGAAGTACGCAAGTACTGAAACTGGAAATTGCATCTTTGCATCTTTCCCGGCTAAACTCTCTCACGTTAAAAAAAAGATCCATATCTCCGCTCTGGAAAACGCGATAATTAATCTTCGTCCCCGTTGACTTGGCGATTCGATCATCGCGTTCTCGCGCACTTTTTTTTTGTTTTTTTATTACCGGACGATGTTACAGCTCGTTACAAAATGTCGCGAGATAACTTACGCTCTTGTGTCTCTACATACCGATAAATATTGCATATCTCATTTACGCAATTGGTCCTCGCAAAACTTCTCGTACAAAGAGAAAAAAGAGAGTGAAAGAGTGAAACAAAAACATGCGAGTTTTAATAATAAAAACCCCACCAAGAGAGTTGTTTCGTTGGCGAATACACGCCGAGGCACTGCAGCCAAGCATAAACGAGGAATAAACTCGCTCGTAAAAAATCTTAACGTGTGAACTCGACAGCAAAAACACGAATTGAAATAATGATATATATATATATATATATATATAATATGTATGTATAAATATATAGAGGAGAAAAACGATTTTCTATTTAAGAGATAACGAGAGAGTGTAACTGTTACATATGTAAACCAACACCATTATAAAAGACGAACAGAGACCGAAGAGAAGAAGAAGAAGAAGAAGAAGAAGAAAAAGAAGAACACGTGGAAAAAGTGAAAAATCTCAGCGGGCATGCAAGGAGCCAAGCAATACTCGCCTATGTATGCACATATTATATAAATGGTACATACGTATATGTACCATCGCTTAAGCTGATAAAACGCTAGCTTAAAGTGTCGTTTCATTTATAGACACAAAATATGTAACAGTGAATAATAATACATAGTATATATAATAAATACATGTAATGTGTATGTATAGATTTATATATATAGAAAAATTCGTGTGTGTGTGTGTGTAAAACGATTAAATTGAATAAATATCGTATCTCTTCCACGCGAGATCACGTGTGATGCCTTTGTACGCAATACAACGAAAAGGTAAAAAGGAGAAAAAGCCTTTGTATTGTACTTCATGTGTGTATATATAGCGAATATCCGAATTATAGTTGGTAGAAACAAGTGTTCGAGAAATATTGGCATGCTGGATAATCATGTAGCTAGCTGTTATTCTGTATAGTGACAGGAGAAGCTATAGGCACAGGATAGCATTGCGCGCGCGTTCTCGGTTCCTATGTATTATAATATCGTGCCTACGTATATATATCGTCAGCCTTAACGTGCCTCGGATCATATATGTATATATATACGCATCTAGGATCCCGGTTTCGGGATTCTCGATTGAATCCGCGCACTTCTCCGTCGTCAATTTCGGAAAACCATGCGGACCAACGAGAACTCTCGGGAACTGTCAACGGGATGTGCTTTTTCTCTATGATTTTTTGACGGATTTCGGATTTCCTGTATTTTTTTGGGAGTTTTTTTTTTTTTTTTTTTATCAAAAAAAATGAAGGAGTCGCGAACCGACGACGGGAGAGTCAAACATCAAATCGCTAATTGAAAATAGAGACGGTATTTTTTTGGTAAAAAAAATATTGGTCTTGGAAAAAAAAACCAATTTATGAATTTTATATTTTATAGCCTTGTGAATAAAAAGAAGATAAAACTGTTTTTTTTTTTTTTTTTTTTTTTTTTTTTTCCGAAATCCGTACGCTTCGAAACGAAAAGATCGGTGTTATCCGCCGATCGTGTTCAATACTACGGAAGCACGGTGGAGCATCTATATATGCATGTATGTAATGTGTGTATATGTGTTTTTTGTATTTCTTTGTTTTATAACCGTTGCAAGGAAATAGGCGAGACTGACTCCGTAATTTATGTTGCCAGTAAACTTGTTGTCTCTTCACTTTAATGCTTTCCACATTTTCATTGACAACTTTCGAACAACTAAACGAGGGAGAGCTCACACGAATGAGAATTTATTTTTGTAGACCAACTTGATGACAAATTAAGAATTACGTAAAACACACAAAATCGAAAATTTATGATTCAAACACAACTCATCGAAATTGGCCATAAATTACATTTACTTTACTTTTTGTCTCTCTCGCATTTGTCTTTTTATTTAAAACAGAAAAAAATTTTCATTTCATACTAATTTATTTCTAAATGTTTTTCGCCGATTCGTTGATATTCTTATTTTTATTGCGAACATAATTTTTCGAAGCAAAAGAGACGTTGAAGAGACGACGAAGGCTGACGTAGAAACTATAAAATCCGAACGACACTCGTTCAGTTTGTGGGAGTATCCCGGAAGCATTTGTATTGTCATTCTATTCCACGCAAATGTGTGTGCCACGTGGAATCGCGAACTAGAAACAGGTGTACTCACGATTCCGATCACTCTTACCTCCGGAAGGGGGGGTCTCTTCGCCCTTTTTCGATCTGTCCGGATCGCGGGAGAAATCGAAAGCCAAAGGAAAAGACGGGAACAATCCGGAAGTAATAACGACTCACAAGACAATATGACAACACTCATTAGTGAACATGATGTGGTCGATGATAGGGGAAGGTGGTTTAAGTGACGTATTTATGTCGGGATATATCAAAGCTTTCGAGAGATATATCATGTGAGGAAGTCAAGAGAAGGGAACAACGATTCAGACTTGACAAGATTCAGAGGATCATATCAAGATGATCTCGAGGAAGAGGTTGAGAGGATTCAGGATGCGTCCATACGACATCTTACCTCCAGAAGTTCCTGACTCTGCGTTTGGGTCTGAGCCTGCTGGGTATTGTCCGGCGGCATGGTCGTGGTCGTCGTGCCGGTCGACGTTGTGGTCGATGACGGGTTCGACGAGGAAGAGATCGGCGCCGTCGGCTGCGTGGACGGCGCCAAACCCGCCGACGGCAGAGTGAGAGTGGGATAGGGCGGCGGTGGCGGCGGTAACACAGGCGGCACTACCTGCACCTGCGGTGGCGTCACGACGACGCCGGAGACCGCCGAAGGCGGCGTCGCCGTGATCGTGGTCGTCGTCGTCGTCGTCAACGTCGTCATCGCCGCCGGCGTGCAGAGCGCCGTCGTCGACGCGGCGGACATAGCGAGGGACGAGATCGACGGCGGCTTCTTTGAAGGCACGGCGTCGTCGACGTCTGCCTGCTGCATCATGTCCCGGTTGCGCCAGCTCTCGGCGATGCTCTCACGATTCTTCCAGATGGTAGCGACCGTGCTGCTCGCCAGACCCAGTTCGCGAGCCACGTCGCTCTTGCTCTTGCCGCGCTCGATTTCTTGGATGATCTTCATTTTCTGCTTGATTGTGAACGCGAGCCGCTTTCGACCCTGCGTTGGTGGTGGGTTTCAGGGATGCCCAATATATAATCGATCGCGTTAATCGGGGAAAAAAAAAAAAAAACGGTCGTTCTACGACCACACGTGCGAGCCGATTGTTCACGGGATTGTGAATCGAGGGCGATACGCGGGGGTCAAATTCTACACGCGAATTACGAGATTACATTGTTTTTTTTTTCGAGAGAGAAAAATATATAATATATACACTAAGAGAAAATATGGTTTATGCAAATAAATTAAATATTAAATGATAAAACAATATTTTATCGACAAACTAATTCTTATTTTGTTTTTGCTTTATCACATTTTGTTATGTTTTCTTCGCATATTTCATGTTTTTAATAATCTCGATGTGTTATGTATGAACTCCGCGTACCGCCTTTAAAAATGATTAAACTAGGTTTTATCAATTCCGACGAAGCCAATTTCAGATACTATAAGCATATAAAAGCGGTTACCACTTGAACAAAAAGAGAACACGAGACGTACTCATTTGTAAACACATTGAACACAATATAAAATAAATTTTGCAACTATTTTCTCGTAATGTTTAACATAATGTAACAACACAATGGCACACATAACATAATGAGGCTTCCAATGACATTGATACTTGACTAAATTACGCAAATCTCGATTAGTTCTAAATGCAACAATATATGTGCATTAGTAAGACACATCTGTTTCAAGTTTTCTCTACGTTTTTTCAGCAGAAAAGAAACATCGATTAGGATCGGTTATATACGATCTTGGGCATCCCTATTTCGCGTTTTTTTCCACTACATACGTGAGTCGACGTGTAGCTACAGTTTACTACACTATTTGTGTCGTCTGAAGTCTCTCTCTTTCTCCTTCTATTCCTTCAAATTGCACGGGGGTTGTGTGTGTTATGTTCGGAGGGCTAGTGATGTACAGTGCGTGTGGATGTGGAATGCGTGTGTGAATGCAGGGAAAACAGATGAACGAACGAGTGACAGTGATTGAGAGGTATAGGGTGGTAATCTGGCTTGCGCGGGGGATTTCGATGGGGTATAGTTTGGAGGACTATCACAATGAATGGACTTTTGAAAATTTCTACAATCGCGCATCTCTACTCGTTTGTCGAAATTTTCTCTTGCAAAAGAAAGATTTTGAAAAACCATCGTTTTTTGCGTACCGCAAATGAAAATCAAAACAGATTTTTAGATAGTTATTTATTACGTCGAATGAGAAATATTTCTCAGCGAAATCATCTCTCTCTCTAACTCTTGCGTTTTCTCTTTACTTTGACTTTTGAAGTAAGTTTGCAGTTTAAGTTTTGGTGCAAATTTCGGTCCAAAGTAAAATCCAGTTATCTTATATAACACAGTTTAAAAACGACGAGCATACCAACCAAAATCCAAATTTTAGTCAAACATGAGATGCTAACTGGCACAATTTTATATTGCACCATGAATTATATTTCAATATTGAATACTTTTTCTATATAACAAAAACCGTTTCTCCTGTTTTAATAAAATGTAAAAATTTGTGTATGTATAGATAGACATTATTATTTAATGGAATATAAAACTGTGCGATAAATAATAATAATAGACACAGCGCAAAATGTATCAACGGTTTAACGTACATAAAAGCATCAATAGTATCGATTGAGAATACACGGGATTGTTTCAAAACATATCTCGGTGTATGCAATATCGGATATCGCACAAAGAATTTTGAAATGCAAACCAATACTGACATCCATATTAATTCATTCGTGATTCTCACATTCCCCACCCCATTTAAAAAATAACTGAAAATCCTTCTCGTGTATTTTTCATCGTACGTCGAAAGGAAATAATCGGTCGATAAAAGAAATGAAAAAAACTTTCATCTTTCTTATTAAACAATGTGACACAATAAATGCCAAAATCCAGTTATTTTTTACTTACTCTTTTTTTTTTATCGCAGATTAATAAGAAAAATACAGATTTTTGTCTCGATTACGAGCAGTTGTAAACGATTTTTATCGAATGGTTAAAAACAGACTCGGAGCTAACAATAAAATTTGGTGAAATTAAAAAGGGGATAAAAAAATCAGATCTAAGGAGTAGAGTGGAAGGACATGCTGGGTTCTCCTGTCACTATCGCTAGCGGTTGTTGGTTGGCTATTGGTGTTTCGTGTGTCCTGGGACATTGGAAATTGTAACAGGGTCGTTGGACGTATATATATAGTATATATATAAGAGAGTTTTTCTATACAAGAATATTCATTAAAAAAAGGTATAATATGTATATATAGACAGATGTATATATATATATACGAAGATATATAATATATATGTATATATGTATAAATACACGGCACACACAGAGAGCATGCGACACGCACGACAGGTGGACAAAATACAAAAAAACGTAAGTATCCCAAATAGAATAAGAGAACAGTTTTTTGTGTGAATGAAACAACGAGATCGAGACAAACGTGAAGGAAATTCGGTGGTAAGACGTCGGACTTACCTCGAGCAGCTGTTGATTTCTGATCTCTCGCTCCCGTCTCACGGCTTCCTGCCGCTCCGTTTTCTCCTGCTCCTTAATCAGCCTACAACGAGGATATCATTAACTTCGCATCATCCCCGCGCGATAAAAACGCTCGGAACAAATCGTTAATCAAGGGTTGTCCGCGACTGTCGGTCCATAAATTTCACGAATGCTTGCGCGAACGGGCTCGAAATCTAAATTAATACAGTGACTCACACACGACGCTCGCTTTCGAGGAGTTTTGCATCGCGATAACGTTTTACGATTTTGACAATCTTGTTATTAATCTATGAAAAGATAAATTGCGCGCTAAATTAAATACTTGCGTTGCAATCGTTGAGAGACTCCTCGGATTAAGTGATCAAGTCTAACGTTTATAACAAGCAAATAAATAACTGTATGCCCGTAACGGCGAGATTAGCACTTCAATAAACTTTGTGATTTATTTGACTATTATCGACAATCATTAACTTCTTGTAGCGTTACGAGGTGCTCAACACCGGATAATAACTTCTGCACATCGATCGTACTTATTTCTTTACAACTTATTTTAACGTTATCCACTACCCGTTATCTCTTGAAACTTTTTTACGTACGCTTTCGATTAAATAATAAATCACAGCCTTTTAAATAATTGATTTCTTTACCTAGCTTGTTCTTTGTGCCGTTGCGCTTCTTCCTTTGCGAGCTTCTTTGCGAAGGCCAACTTGTCTCTCTCGTACTGATTGTTCGTCCGTGTGTCTCTGAAACCGCCGGCCGCTCTCAACTCTTCCAGTCTTCTTGCTACTTCTTGAGCGCCAAGTCTAACGAATTCAGCGTCCGCCAGACCCATTGTTGGCTGCAGAAATTCACCGACCAACGGGCGAGATGAGAACGAGAAATTGGCGGTCGTTAATTCGCCAGGATTCTGATGCTCCAAAAACTAAAAAAAATAAAATAAGCGAATATCTATTTTCAAGAAGACGTTTGTCGTAGGTCTGAAAACTATCTTACAAATTTTATTCCTATTTTATATGTAATTATTTTCTTAGTTCATTGTTTTTATTACGAGTATAAGAAAGCAATGTGACACTTTTAACAAAGTACGTCATTAAACTCTCGGTCCTACGTCTGTAATCTTCGTAAATCACTTTTGATTGAACGTTCAATTTGTCTGTGTTAGTAACTAACCTTCACTAGATCGGGACTACTCCTAAAAGTTTTCCCGCAGGGGCTGTAATACGACACGTCGCCTTTTATCACTCCGGTCTTTCCTAATCCCTTGATAACCGTTTCGCGTTTCCATCCGCGCTCCAACGGCATTTGGAGATCCCTTTCGCTGGGCCTGAGGCCGGAGGAGAGTTTTCGCCTCTTCGCGCTAGGTGTGCCCTCCGCGTTGTCGTCGTCGGTGTCCGTGACAACGTCGGTGTTACTGCCGCTCTCGCTGGTCACGTCCATGTTACTCTCCTCTCCCGAGGCCTCCAATAATTTGTTCTTCATTTTCTCCTGCAAAGATCTCTATATAGGGAGAATGGTTTTAGTGCGAAATCATAAGTAAAAAAAAGAAAAACGAACATGATTCCTCGCCCACGAAGCACGAATTGGTCGAGATTGCTTCTTCTTCTGTATCCTCTTTAGCAAATGATAGTACTTTAACACAAAAGATAGTCGTAAAAGAATATGAAAATTAGATGGTTACAGAAGTAAGAATAAAAAGAAACAATGTTCGGCGGGTATAAATGTTATGTTAAAATTAATGCATATGATGATAAAAATATCCCTTCTTTCTCTTATCTGAACATTTGGTTGTTTGATCTAGTTACCTGATTCTTATCGTCATTCTGGCCGGTGGCGGAAGCGTGCAACTGAGCGGCCAGTATGTTCGACCTCAGCAACGACATTTGGTGAGACAATGGCACATTCGGATCCAAACCCGGGGTGGGTTTAATCCCTAGAGCTCTGCTTTGAGCCAACAACGACGCAACCGTGTTCTTTTTCGGCTTTGACACACCGCGACCGAGATTTCGCGGCCTGCCATCCTTGTGATGAGTGGCGGTGCTCGCGCTTTCGCTTTCCTCGCTACCGCTACTCGGCCGTTGCGGCGAGTCAGCGGCAGCGAAGAGTTGCGCCAAAGAAGGACTAGGTGACGCCGGTACTGGCACAGAGTTTTGCGGAACTCGTCTCGGCTTAGGTCCGGGCTTTCGTCTCGCTACGAGTCATAAAAAATCGATTCGTCAGGATTGCGTGACAAAGAACATTGGAAATTAATATTTTACGTTTTGCAGTTAATCACTCATTCAATATATATTATATGTAATTTATGTGAAATCATACGCTTGGATATTTCAGACGATTCTCTTAACAATACGAAGATCTAAAATCGAGCAATTGTACGTTTTACGAAAATACCGTTGCAACTCCCTGCCTTTCTATCTCGCGAACAATTTTTTTATTGAGCAAAAAAAAAACGCGCGGTGCCTTTAAAGCACAATAGCCGCAATGGCTTTAAAACGGTAACGACCGGAAACAAGACCGCAGTAGATAACGGCCGCGCGGTTGTTATACTTACACGTTCGATCGGAGGCGAGCAACGACTGGCTTAAATTACTGAGCTGACTGAGGGGTTGACTACCAGAAATCGGCGAACTACTGCTCGTCGTGGCGGGTTTCAGCGACAGATTTAAAGGAGCGTCCGAATCGTTGACGTTGTTGTTGGCGTTGCTGCTGCTGTTGCTGCCGCTGCTGCCGCCACCGCTGCTGCTTGTGTACAACACCGGAGGCGCCGGCAGAACCGAACCGTTAGTCGAATGGGCCGGCAACTTGATGACTTCCACCCGATCCGTCGATTCTCTGTACTCGTTCGAATCAGTCGTGCGATTGTACTTCCTCGGTTCTATCATCAGCGACGAAGACGACGACGTTGTGTTCGTCTGATGCGTGCTGAGAGCAGGTATGGGCGGCGGATGCACGCTGACGCTGGGAGTGTCCAAGGATATTGTCTTCTTCCTGCCGCGGTTCGTCGTACCAGGAATCTTCGGACCGACTATACTCGACGTGTACTTGATGATCTCCGTGTCGGGAGGAAGACGCACCCCTCCTAATATACTGCTAGGATCACTGGAGACAAGACATCAGTCGTGTGCAATCAATCGCGAGGCAATTGAGAAAAAACGTTGAAATATAATCAAAATAAAAATGTAACGGCGTTTGTAAGAGATTAATTATATCAAGATCCAACTTTTGAAAAGCTTCTAAATAATTACAAGCCGTATCACATGTGTGAGCTAGTGTGTGCATATTCACCTTCCTTCCTTCGCAGAACTATTGCGACACGGGGGAAACGATAGCGTGAAAATACAAAAATTTTGTGGAGGGTTAACAACAAAACCGTTGCGCAAGTCCTAGATAGTTTAGCATCACGCGTTATTTATTGCGAAACAAGTGAGTCTTTCTCTATTTCTTACCTGACGACGTTTGTTTGCGAATTTGGCGTGGTGCTGACCGGCGTGGTGCTGTGATGAGAGGACGTAACCGGCGGTTGAGTGCTCACCGGCAAGCTGCTGCTCGTCATACTCGGCGTTGTCGAGCTACTGCTGCTGGCCGGTGGCGTCTTGTGACTCTTGCTTGACTTAGCTGCACCATCGTAAAAGAACGCACATAATTGTCAATTTGTCGTCACTGTCCCTAATACGCTCAAGCGTCGAAAAAGTCCGCGTCACTCCAAGATCATCATCGACATTACAAAGGAAAACAGTTTCGCGAGCTCAACGAGAGTTTCGAGTTCACGTTAACAGGTCATTTAACTCGAAACTTATGGAAAAGAATAAGAGAACTTCAACTTCCACTCACATCGGAGCTATTTTACAAGAAAAATGACTTTTTAACATATGAAAAAAAAAAGAGAAAGAAAGAAAGTGAAAGATGATGCGTCGCGCATTTGACCGTTTCGAGCGACTGCTTTTAATCTCGAAAAGGATCGGGGGATTAAAGCGTTGCAGAGATGCGGACGTTTCTCGAGGATCGCATGGCATGCGATGTTGTCAATCGTTGTTACTTACACTTACTGGACTTGTGAGACGAGAGGGACGGGGGATTAAGTAAAGAGGTGGAATAGGTTGGCAGGAGGCTCTCGACACCGGGCGGAAATCCGGCTAGTCCTGCTCCCGCCTGTAGCCTCGCGAGATAGTCGTGTGCCGCCAGATGAGAGGCCATTGTCCACCATGCTGCACTGGCCGCCGGATTGATACCTGCAAAATACGATAGGTATCCCCTTCGTGCATTCCGTAAATCCACTCCGTCCATGAAATTCGATCTTAAAATCTCGTCGTCCGACGTTCTCCCGATTCAGTCGATAAGAAGATACAAAAGGAGATTACTTTCTAGAAATGACGTCGTTGTGCGCGGATATAGACGCGAGTTTGACACAGTCATTAAGATAAATGAATCGAAAAAATATATATTGGTAAACAGACAAAATAGCGCACAAACTAAATATTCATCTAAATCTTTCCGCTTTGAAAAGTAGGTTGTTCGTACTTTTAGAGACATATTACTTTTAGATATATATTTTAGAGATATATTCGTTTTTATCGTCGCTGATAATTTTGTATTAAATACGGAAAGATTACTTTAGACAAATAACATGTGTGTAGATAAACGAATTTGACACGGTCGTAATTAAGATAACACGGTGAATCACAAAAATGTTACATCAGTAAACAGAAGAGCAAACGCATATATGTCGCATATTTTACATATTATCAATTTTTCCGTCCTGAAAAATTAGTTGTTCGTATCATTGGAAATATTTACCTTTATCTTCGCTTATCGATATTTTCAATTTGAATACTGTAAAAGAGAATTTCCTCGTGTATATTCGATCAAAGAGAAAAAAAAAAAGAACGCTCTTCGTTAAATCCGCGCTCTGCGTTTACACTTCGCGTGTGTCATGTTCGACGACGCTAACGATCCCAAATTATCTCAAAAAGCAGCTTTGCTACAAAACACGCTTCCGAGAAAACAACGTTGTTTCCAATCACGGTCATGATAATCGATGAAGGGACGGTAGATGGTGTAAAAGCGGGTTAAAGTTGCGAAGAACGAGAGCGACAGTGTACAAAAGACGGACGGAAGAGGAAAGACGAGGTCGGCAGAAAATTTACTTACCAAGACTCGCAGCTTGACTGGCAGCCACGCTGAGTGTACCGAGGCTGCTGTGAGGATACGGGGACGGAGGTGGCGCCGAGGCTGGTGTGTGGCCCCCGAAGCCGGGCGCTGAGCCTCCCCGGCCCAGAATAGCGTAATTCGTCGGTGGCAAATGGGGCCCCAAGCCGTAACCGCCCGGCATCCCGCCAAAGAGTGACGACGCTGGACTGTCACCTCGAGGCCAATATGCTGAAATTAAAATCAAGAAATTGTCCAAGTCAAAAATTTGACCCTCTGATAAACCTTTCATTGTTACTATCGTAACTCTTATTATATAATACAATGAAAAAGTAGATTTAATTGCAAGAATACAATTTACTCCTACTTTAAACCTAGAAGTGTTAGAAATTTCCATTTTCGCCAAACTAGCATTAAAGTAAAATCTGTTTACGATCTCTAGAAGCTAGAGTAGCACGATAGATTCACATAAAACCTCTATTGAAGCTTTTATCTTTTGAAGCTTTACACGTAGCTAGCGCGATAAGCGTCGCTCGACGACTACGCGCGTCCCTCTGTCATAAATTAAATTCTTTAAATGATTTTATTGCCTGTGAATTTTTGATCAACATCCACAATCGCATGTACATACACAATTCAAGAGAACATATACCTAATAACGATGTTTCTTCAATATACATATAATCTAGTAGCGCTCGTAATTTTTTTTTTTTTTATCAAGATAATGAGATAGAATTGTATCTGCGTTCTACATACCTCGTGTGTATCACCATATAATATATCCATCGGCCGTCGGCCGTCGGCAAAACACCATATTCGATGCACAGCGGGACAGTTTCGCTTTGACGCTTCCGACGTCGAGGTTGTCGACGAAACTCATTATTGAAACTGCCACAGACAAATTATACTTCACGAGTGCAAAGACGAGAGCGTGAATTCTCGAACATTTTCGAAGCACAACACTGTATTCACACAACGCGTCGCGCGACTCCGACCATCTTCCGACGGAAGATCGAAAAACATAAACAAGAATACTACGCCGAAAACTAACTACTGAAATCACCAAAATCACTTCTCTCGAGTTTTATAGAAGCACGAAGACTTGTTTTTTAACGTGCAGATCGATATTCGGATCACTCACGGCCGATTAAATGATAAAACACATCGCGAACACGTCGCGTTCCGTCGGGCAAGATGGCGACTGAAGGACTATGTACCGGCAGAAACAGTGTAGATCGCGGTCGATCGTACTTGCTCGCGCGCCCTGGGCGTCGCTCGCGCCGAGGGCGCGCGAGCAAAGCTCCTCAGTTGCCATCTTGCCCGACGGAACGCGACGTGTTCGCGACGTGTTTTATCATTTAATCGGCCGTGATTGATCCGAATAACAATCAGCACGCGTTACAGAACAAGTCACCGACTTCCGCGAAACTCGGAAGAAGTAATTTCAGTGATTGTGGTGGTTACTTTTCGGTGTACTATTCTCGTTATTTCTACGAGACCTTCCGTCGGAAGATGGTCGGAATCGCGCGACGCGTTGTTGTGTGAATACAATGTTGTGCTTCGAAAGTGTTCGAGAATTCACGCTCTCTTCTTTGCACTTGTGAAGTATAATTCGTCTGTGGCAGTTTTAATAATGAGTTTCGTCGACATCGGACCTCGACGTCGGAAGCGTCAAAGCGAGACTGTCCCGCTGTGCATCGAATATGGTGGTGCCGACGGCCGACACGGGTATGTAGAACGCACATATAATTCTATTTCATTATCTCGATAAAAAAAATTACGAGTGCTACTAGATTATTGAAGAAACATCGTTATTATAAGTTCTCTTGAATTGTGTATGTACATGAGAATGTGGATGTTGATCAAAAATTCACAGGCAAAACAAAATCATTTAAAGAACTTAATTTATGACAGAGAGACGCGCGTAGTTGTCGAGCGACGCTTATTGCGCGAGCTTCGTATACGAAAATAAATACTTGAGTTGAAATTTAGCGTCTACATTGAACTTCAATTCCTCTTTTTTTTATGTATAGGAGTAAGAGAGAAAGTAGATGCTACTTTGACGTTACAATACGTCCGAAATTTCTTTTTTTCTGCTAACAGTTTTAAAGTAGGGTTTAATCCTCATCTTATGTTGCGCATTGCTCTGATAAGTTCAAGGTAACATTTCGGCGTTATATTTCGAATTATAAAAGATCAAGTTCTAAAAGAAGTGGTTCTATTTTAGGTTCTAATTCTATAAAGATAGGTTCATATAGGCTGAAAGAGCACCAAAATAGACGCTAATTTTTGACCCGGGTGCAAACGAATGAACGACTTCCGCGAATTTAAATGTTGTTTTTAATACATCGATATGAATATACAATAGAGTAATAAATAGCAGCGACGCCATTTCGAAAGACCGGCATCAATGTTACCGAAGAGGTTAATTATTGTTGCTGCGAGAATGAATTCACAGATAATGGCATTAAAAAACATTGTTATCATCATTCGCAGTAAATCGCAAAATCGTCTCGCGCTTTGTGAAATCTAATTAATTTCATCTTCGCTTTGTGAAATTTTAATTCCACTCAATATATCTTAAAACTCATTGTCAGTGAGTAAAGTCTAATTAAATGGATAATCGATCGGAAAACTACTTTGACCAAACTTGGTTTTCGATTTACGAAAAAAATTCGATTTTTTTTAGCAATTTTACTCTGGCTTGACCCGTTAATTCTGCCCACATCGATCCTTGTACATATATTATTATCATTGCGTCAAAATTCATTGACGATTTGAGCAAATAATTAATTAAATTACCTCGAAGCAACGTAATATCTCATTTGTTTACGTAATAATATTGCAGTTGTATACAATACGCGTATTAGATAGATATATAATAACGTTAATTTATTATATTTTATCTGGCAATGAAACGTATGCGCAAATTCACAGAAAAAAATTTATACATACGAAGCGGCCGAATACATAGGTACGTAAATCTCGCTCACTCGACGAATAACACGCATCTCTCGCGTTGCGAAATAATTTTGTTACAAATATATCGCAAATGTTTGCAAAGAGCCCGGAAATTATTAAGCACGTCGCAATAATTTCGCAAAATATTATGCCCGCCAACGTGTGCGGAACGTTTCGAATATTCAAAATAAAACAAAAGTATTTGTACAGATACATATGTGTGACTGCATTTTTCATCTAATTATGAAATTTTTACTTACACAAGTTACCTTGCGTAAAAGTAAACAGGTAAATTAACTAATTTTATTCTTTTTAGCAGAGAGAGAGAGAGAGAGAGAGAGAGAGAGAGAAAGTCTTTCGTAATATTATATATAAAAAATGCCTACTAAATCCTATTAGCGCGTGTGACGCGCAAAAATAACGGCAAAGTGCCGGAGAGATTTTAACGTTATGCAAAAGTAGGTGTGAGTAATTAAGTGCTCATAAATTACATACATATATGCATGCGTATGCGTGTGTGTGTGTGTGTGTGTGTGTATATTGTATTTTTAGAAATCAAGTGCATGTTAGAAATTAAATACAGATTTTAATGAGACTAATCTTTTTTTATGAATGTCAAGAATCAATTATGAAGCAGCATTAAGTTTTCAAGTGTGTGTGTGCAAGAACTCTCTATAATTAATAAAAAAAAAAAACCTTTCCTCTTTTTTCAATTCGAAACCTGAATTTAAAAAACCGAGATGCTAATAGTTTTAATTTTGATTAAATTTTCAAATTATATTTTATTGTTATTTTGTCTTTTTCTAAAAATTTTAAATAATTAAAAACAAGTTTATTGATTAGACCTGAAAAAATCTTTTTACTTTTTTCTAATCGGACCTATTAAAACTAACGCAACAGTGCATATTTTATTTTAGAAAAAGAACAGCTAGACGAGGTTGTTTCGCGTAATAACATTGTTACAACGCAAGTTTCCTCGGAAAAATTTGAATTTAACGCGCGAATTTTTTTATATAAATTGTCAAACGACTTTCGGTTACTCGATATTTTGCGACGTTACAAATTTTGGGTGGCGATATTCGATCATTTTCGTCGCATTCGCGCAATTTATTGTTGTGAATGTCGGCGCAAATGTACCGTTGATTTTCTACGAGTGCGGCGGCCTTGAGCAAGGCCGTGGCATTGAAATCCGAGCGCCGCTTTAATTTATACCGGTCGTTGAACTCCGTACTCCGGCTTATACGACTGCTTCACCCAGTGAACAGCCACCGTTGCTACTGCCGCCGCCGCCGCCGCCGCCGCCACCACCACCACCACCACCACCGCCGACGCCGCCGCCGCCGCCGCATAATAGTTTACGTGCATATACGCACGTGTTTACAATGCACTGCCGTGAATGCAGTGAACGAGACACGCAGGATCAAAGTTCCATTCACTGTCTCTATTTGCCGTCACATGGTCTACAAACCATTTTCGTGGCATTTACTGTAGGAGGTCAATATGTTTCGTGAGATAAGATAAAATTCATTCAACTTTTCCTCCGTGTTCATTTATTTTGTATTTTCCTCTCAACTCAATACACACAGCGCGGCTATAAATAAAGCGTGGATTCAAAATGAAATTGGCGCGGTTCCAAAAAAAAAAAAAAAAAAAAAAAAAAAAAAAAAAAAGAGGAAAGACTATAGAGTAACACAAGCACTCTGAAAAGTACTGATCAATATAACCACTCTTTGAGCTTTAATTCACCGAGCTTGGTAATTTCATTGACCATCAATTTCCTGAATGCTACAATATAGCCCGTATATACTACTCGGCTTCTGACCTCGATTGTCGGTGCCGACCCGATATAATATATATATGTATTGTATATATATATATATATATATATATATATATATATATATATATATATATATATAT
>QVOA01000653.1:0-15883 GCA_014825685.1 Pseudomyrmex cubaensis
ATTATATATATAATATTATATATATAATTATATTTTATATATATTTCACGTTTCATACTTAATGACCTACTGTATAAACATAAAAATATTAAATTCTCTAGAATAAAGATATTGATATCTCTATTGTTTAATTTACTTGTTGTTTAATTTTTCTTGTAAAGAAATTAAATGTGTTGTTGGAAAATTACAGAGAGTGTTGTAAGCAACAATACAAAATATGGTCTTTATGTGTATATTAAAATTCGTATTATTATTTTCACAAATGTACAAAGTAACGCATGAGGATACTTGAGATTTTCGCGAAACCGTGGATTTTGTGTGATCATTTTGGACGATATATATACCGCTCGGAGCTATCGCTCGATCTTGCATGATGAATTGCGTACATACATACACGTGTACGTATTTTATTAATGCATCGCATTCAGCGTGCATCATCAAGATGATATATGTTCAAGTGTGCAGAAATTATGTTACCAAGATTTCAGCAACAGCCAGAGAGAACGCGTATTGTAACAATTGTGTGTATGAAATGCATTTGATACACGTACGCACAATCATCTGTGTGTAAATGATTGCGCGTGGTTTTTTATACTTTTCCTCACATTTCGAAGATATGAAATTAGAGCATTATGGTTTTATATTTAAGTCCACATAAGATGCGTATAATCTGTCCGGAGGAGATACGGAGATATTCTTGTATTTTTTTTCCATCGATCTTGCAGCTACGAATTCCACATGGATCAAGTTACAAAACGCCCACACGCACACACGTACGCTCGCGCGCGCGCGCGCGCGCGTTTCGTAGAACGTTTTCGCTGTCACGTCTATAAAAGGTTGAAAGCTTGTTGTCTCGAGTTGACATGTACGTAGGCAGTAATGCCGGATGGTAAAAAAAAAAAAAAAAAAGAAGAGAAAGATCGCGTTGCATTCACTCGAAACGATATAAATTCTGCTGATATTAAATGCAGCAGAGGAATATATATATATATCTATAACTTCGCCTTTTCGAGAATTTACGTTTCGCCGGCAGGCCATCAGCTAAATACCGCTATCGGTTTTACGCGCACGTGCGTTAAGTTCAATGGTTCTATAAGTTATTTGATTTCTGCTTCGACTCCCGTTGCACGAGCGCACGCAAAATTAACGATACTTCTGTCAGCGGCGAGAATCGCGCGCTTGATTTTCGCGTTACCTCTACCGGTTGCGCAAAAGAGCTATTCCTCTCCCTCTTTCTCTCGTTTCGTAAAACCGCACATCGTAAACGCGGCACGTCGTCCGCGACCACGAGGATCGAAAATGTTTCTCCGAGCAATGCCGTAACTCGGACGGTTTACGCGCAACGCGGTTGCATCGTGACGCGGCACGAAGTAGCGAGCGCAACGTACACTCGTATTTAACCTACGTGAGCCACATTTTGCAGCGGCTTGGTAGCAGACCGATTCTCGAGGGGAGAAACGGAAGAATATGGTTAGGTACGTATTAGCCCTCGCGAGAGAAAAGTAGGCGCGGTGGGAGATCTATCGAGCGGAGGACGTGAGGAGCAGGGGTTTTGCAACGCGAAAATACCGCAACGTTCCAACATAAGGCAAACGTCGTGAGCCGCCGGCCTCCTCAAACAGTTGCATCAATCATGCACTTATTATGCAATAAAACGTGCAATAGTTTTACTCACTCCTCCTCGGCGTTAGTTAAGATGCTCTTGTTGCATTCTCTGATGAGTGCTACATGGGATGTTGTACAGTTCCAGTGATGAATTTATGTTTGTCAATATATATATGCGCGCGAGAGGCATCGTAAGATATTCTTATTGCAGCCAATTTACCGTTATATTGCCAGTCTCTCTCTCTCTCATTATTACAAATAATTTAAATATATTTCATATTTGTGTGTGTGTGCAAATGTAATAAATACAAAACTGTGACATAGTAATCATCAAAAAAACCTAATTGATGTAATTATCATAATTTTTACATATTTCTGTGATTTTGTTAATATTACGTGCGCAATTGTCAAACAATCGTCACGTCCGCTATACCCAACGCTGGGTAGAATCATTTCTTCGTCTGTTTATCTCATTTGCTTGTTTTTTCCCGCTCTTCAGTGAATGCCGTTTGTATCTTCATAATTCGTACATTTCTTCTAATGAAGATTTAATTTCGTCTGGTTACCATGATTTCCCCCTCGCGTTTCGCTGCTCATGCATTTTTTATTTTTCTTTTTTCTCTCTGTTTCTCTCTCTGTTTCTCTCTTTCTCTCTCTCTCTCTTTCTCTCTCTTTCTCTCTTTCCACAATCCCGCGGTCTTCCAGAAGGTTTGCATATACCCATTATCTCGAATCATTTTACTAATAATTCACTTCCCGCCAAAACGTTTGCGTAGCACATCTGCGGGTTGGGTTATTTGCTCAAGAGCTCCCCAAGGATAATCCAGGCATATTTACGGCAATCGATATGCGATAAGCCATCGTGCGATAACCACCAAAATGGATAACACCAAAAACACCTTGTGCACTGAAGTAAAAACGCGGCAATGAAAAATAGAAAAAAAAAGAACTTTTCCTAACTCGCAATTTTAATTTTTCTGAATTTTTTAGAAGAAATATCAACATCTTGTTAGAATTAAAATATTTCTTCATGCATTTTACAAACATGTAAATAAAGCAACATGTTTTACTTTAATAATTTTGCAATACTTCTGTTTTTTTCTTCTTCAGCAAGATTTCAACGTCCGTTCGCGAATTCTCGCGACGCGCGCAATCGCGCCGAGCGTATCGACTGTCGCGCGAATTTCACAAAGACGATGCGACGAAGAAGTTCGCGAAGCTCTGAGGAAACTGATCGAGCACTCAATCCCGGCATCCCATGGCGTCCCACCTGGGTAACCTGAGAAGGGACCGGCGAACCCGCCTTTAGGGTTAAACGAGCCCCTGCGAACACGCTACTAGTGGAACCTGCGCCTTTTGTAACTCGGAGTGACGTCGATCCCATTGACGGGGGCCTTATACGCGCTTCAAATCTGTGATCTATGGATCCCTACTCGACCTCTTGTCCTCGCGCGGTTCGTAATCGTATATTTCATTGGCGGCTCAAAAGAGCGCCTCTTTCGATGTTTGTCTGCAGACGCGATTGTCGTATACCGGCGCGTATTGTGCGCGAACGCCGCCTCGTCGAGTGTCCAAAAGGGACGCGACTTTAAAAGTTAACGCGTTCTCGAGACGTGTACGGTGTTGTGTACGGTGCACCGTACCTACCTGTAACTACAACCAAAAAGTACCTACAACCCGGAACCATAATCGTCATTTTATTAACCCCTTCTGCACGCCCTCGTACAAGGTAGTTCGACAGAGAATGGATTTATGGATCGCGTGTTACTTTGCGGCTTATAAGAGGGTTTCGAGATGTGTTTCGATGATCGATTGTACGACGTCGAGAAGTGAGTGACGGCGGACACGCGCGTAATGTAAGTATGCCATTTCCTTCAAATGAAACAATTTTGTTATATTATCTCTTTCAAATTTGTTTAAAAAAAAAATTGACTTCATATGCCGCATCAAACACAATACAACGTATCGAATAAAGAAAATCAACCTCTCCCCGCCGAGTATGATAAAGATATTCCAAACGAAAGTCAGAGAAAGGGATTACATGGCTACGTCGAGTGGACCACCGGGCCGAAACCGGGAACTAACGAACCATAACGTCGGTGATACCACTCGACAGCCGGAAATAGAATTTTCCACGTATCCCCCTAAAGCGCGCGCGTTATTGTGTCTGTAATGCCGCGCGCTTCAGGTAGGCGCGCAACCCACTTCCCGAGTTGTGTCCCTAAGCGTGTACCGAGCTGTCACGCGCATAATGCCGCGAGTTTAGCATTTATATCTCATGGACCAGGTATATGTTCTCGCATAATTAGCGGCGGTTCTTATGCACCGCGTCGGTGACATCGACGCGGAAAAACGGTCGGAACGCAACCCCGTGGGCCGAGAGAGAAAGAAAAAGAGAGAAAGAGAGAGAAGGGAAGGGAGAGCGGACCGCACAATAATTTTTTCCTACTGTTTCTCGTCACCACCTTTTAGGACCCGGCAAAACCCAGACGCTCGCCCGTCCCGTTGACGTTCCTGAGAATTCCCACACACCCTTCCAGTTTGATTTGCATGCCGACGCGAATATCGATGCGTCGCAGCACGCAGGCAGCCGGCCGGCGCGATGCGCCGTCGTCGAGTTTTCTCATGCTCTTTCTGCAAGAGAGAGACGTGCACACACGTCGGGGATGCAAACGATTTCGGAATGTCGTTTGCATTTTACGCGGCGCGCAGTTGCTTCGGAACTCGCGCCGAAAAAACCTTTTCGGCACTAACGCGTTTCACCTCAAGTTTTATCGTCTGTATATATTATATTAAAAATATAATATTGTATTAAATTATATTATATTAAAAATAAAGATGCGGTAAATGCACGCCATTGTTATTACGTTCATGGAATGTAATTTAATCGAGTTTATACTATTATTGGAATGACAATCTAGGCGTGGGAGAGAGAGAGAGAAATTTTTACATGACACAAAAATATTGTCTATGTTGTTTTCAGAACAACTGTATCATTATGTTAACGAAGACGGGAGAAGATTGTGCCAGAAATTGCTCTTCTCTAAACACACACTTCATATTTCAGCGTATCTGACACATGTATGTCGTGCGGTTACAAACCAATGAGAACGATTCTGTTTTCTCGTTTCTTGTGGCAATATCAAGGTAAATGAAATCAACAACATCCGCGTGTTCCTGCTCGGTCATCTTCTCATCGAGCGATATTTCCGAGATATTTTATGAATCCGCTACGGCGAGCGAGCACGCGAATGCGTTGCGAATCGGTATATATATATATATATATAATTGCGAAATATAAACACGGTTATTTTCTCAGAAATAAACAGCCATCGATGTGAACTCCTGGATTGTAAAAGACTTATTTCATGTCGCGCTCGTGTACATGTCGTTTGCCATGTCCGCGGCTGTGTTTTTATGAAAAATAAAATTGACAGAAAAAAAAACGGAAGCGCGTTTAATTTGTACGTATTTATTTGCGCGCAAAGGAAGATATTCGAGAAAATAATTATTAATCTTATGCACGTAATAATTCTTTTGGAACACACACGCGAGAACATAAAAATATGATAAAATAAAACTTATATATATTTATAAAAATATATATAAAAATATATATTTGCGGTCATAAGAGCCGTTCGCAGGATGTTGTGCGGAAATATGCGTGTATGAATACATATATATATGTATGTGTTCACTTATAAATTTTTACAAGTGAGTTTTTGAATTGAGATTTCAAGTCTTAAAATCATATAGGATTCTAAGTTTGCATCACATATATGAAAGACCCTATATACTCCTCTAACTAATTTTAAAATATTGCGAAAAAAACTCCTCGGCCAGGAGTCGAACCTGGAATCTCCGACTTTCCGTGTCGTTTTCGGCACTCACTTGTAAAAATTTACAAGTGAACACATATATATGTATTCATATATATACACGCATATTTCCGCACAACATCCTGCGAACGGCTCTTATGACCGAATATATATTTCTTAATTTAGAAACTTCAGAGCCTAAAATGATTATTTATTAAAATAAAACTTGTTTTTGTAATTTTCTCGCTTTCAAGAATAATATTACACGAACTAATTTTGAGACAGAGATTTATTACGAAGCCTTTGATATCCGGTTGAACAAAAAAAGAGTCACGCGGTAGGCGAGAGAATGCGATGAGAAATAAATTGCGAGTTAGCTTCCTGACCAAACCACGGATTATTGAAAAAATCCGAGGTGAAGTGGTGTTTTTAAGGACCTCTCAAGAAGAGTCTCCTGCTCCCGGCATACGTTTCTTCCTTTCACATGCTAACTCTCCTCGCACAGTGCGGCGGCTGTGGAGCTACGCGAAAGGACCACTTTTCAGATTTAAATCAAGACCGCGTGTATGTACATATCCTGCCGCGACCTACCCGATTTGCATTACAGTGCGGCAAATCGCACATGTGTGTCGCACACGTATAGCTCGAACGTATGTATATGCGACATATATACGTTGTCACTATAGCGTATAAACTTGGACTGCAAAAACTCCGAGACTATATCCGTCGAATAAAAGCGTGAAAGGATCTCGTGTGAACAAAATAATCGAAACTCTTGCGACTCGGAACGAATAAGCATCTATATAGTAGTTTTTTTTTTTTTTTCAACACAAATCTGCGCAATAATCGATTAATAATTTAATAACAAAAATATTTTCCCTGATATAATCTACGGGTAACGAGAGCGAATATTAATTGCGCGAGATATAAACTGAAATTGATTCTTTTCTCTTAATCGTGAAGTAACAATAAATACATAAGATGATATATAAGATTTAATTGCTCGTAATTAACACGAAACTTAATATTTTTAATGTCAATTTTTATGTGTCGTTACGACCGCAAATTCTCTTCTCTCAATTTAATTACCGAGCCGTACGCGTTGCCAACGTAATCATTTTTACTCGCGTGCGACAAACGTATTAAGTTTCGTGTACTGTGACAGAACGAGCACCTGCCGGCGCAATAATTCGTCCTTACGCATTTCGCAGCCCCGCAGGCTGATATCGAATTAAAGAAATTCATTAACTAAACTACTGGGTACACACGACACAAAGAAGATTACCGTTACTCAAGACGTCACAAAAAAAAAAGAAAAAAAACTGCGAAATTATACCTCACGGTGTTACGGAATTTGAAATAACAGCTCTCGTTTCGTTACAGAATGTTAATTTTACTCGTGATTACCAAGTAGTTCGCGCGCGGGTATACCGCTTCAAAAGTTCGTTTGCTATGATATTATTATGTTAGACGCCAAAACAATTTCGAATGCGTTTTTCCGTCTGATTACATAAATTTATCGTTCACCTTACGAGCTGTGAAATAAATAAACGGATGTGTGTGTGTGTGATTGATTTTATTTCGACGCGATATTTTCACCGTCACTAACTAATGACGATTTAGTTTTCTTCTTGTTTCACAAGTATCGCATCGTGCTGTAATTTTGCGATCGCACACATTCCGGATTGCATTTGACATTTCACGTCCAGCAGAACACAAAAGTCATCGATCAACCGTCCAGATAGCGAACTTTTGTGTGTGTGTGTGTATTTTCGTATCCCATATAGACATTACACGCCGCAGCTATTATTCCCCGAGATCATCTCGAGATACTGCGCGACAGTTCGATCACGTAACTCACACGCGTATATATATAGCCGCAGTCATCAATCGTCGACACTCTAATTACGATATCTCGATGCAGTTTGGTTGACAATGTGGCCCTTATTACCGCCGGATAAGACCGCAATGACGTATTAACATTTAATGCAGTTTTTTTATGGCGGAAACGATGAGGCAGATGGAGAGGCAGAGATGAGGAGGAGAAGGAGAGATGAGGAGAGATGAGGGAGCTCCGAAGACGAGGAGGAGGGAAGAAGCGACGTCGTGAGGAGTGCCGGACTAAATTACCCGGACGTGCTCGCGCAGATAAGGCTCCCTGTGTACGCGCATAATGCGGTACGTAATGTGCAGTCCACAGGCAACCACCGCCCGCCACCACCTCTTTCTTCTTCCCTTTCCTCTCCTTCTTCGTCATCGTCGTCGTCGTCGCTGCCGTTGCAGCCGTCGTCGTCGATCCCGGAGGAAGAAGAGACAGAGAGGAGGAGGAGGAATTGGAACCTATGTATCCACGTATGCAGTCTGTGTGCTCAGAGGCTGGGCACATATTGACCGATACGTACCGCCGGTAGCAAGATAAACAGTTCTCTCTTCTCTCGTTTGCTCTCGCAGCCTCTTTCTCTTCAATTCTCTCACTCCGCCTCTCTCTCTCTCTCTCTCTGTCTCTGTTTCCTTTTCTCATCTGACTTTCGTCTCTCTTTCTCTCCTCGGTCTCTCTTTTTCCTGCTTTTACTCTATGTGTGTGTATGTGTGTTTGTCCTCTTCGTGACCCTTGGCGCACAAAATTTATGGTGACACGTCGACTGCGCGAGACACGCTTGTAAAATTTCATCATAAAGAACACACTCTGTGCGGTACGCGCGACATTCTAGTCAAACCCCGCGCATCCAATCGCCGCGCAAAGATGAAAACGTGTTTTAAAAAAACTATAAATACACGGAATATATAAATATTATATGTATATGTATATTATATGTACATATATGTGCGCCTCTCTCTCTCTTTCTCTCTCTCTATCTCGTATAAAACCAAAGGCAAAATGATAAGCGCACAAGTTTCCGAATTGCCTCGGGTACAGAAACGAAATCACGCAATTGCTGTCGACCAGTTTACGAAAATAATAAAGTTTACCATGTCCCTGGTGACTTTAATCGTTCGCCCGAGGTGATCACCACACGATGGGATCCCTATAATTCTTCGCAAAAACTGGACGAACTATCTATCGTCCCCGTCTCGTATGAGAGCTACATTTTTCGGCCGTTTCGTCGGTGGCAACTCATGTGCATGAGTGTATCGAAGATCGATCGTTGCGGAAGCACCCTTAGGGTAAGTGCTTCAGTATCTGCTTAAGTGCTAGGCTGCTGTTTCGAGCGCCCTGTAGGCGTACCAGATGATCGTACTCGCGTGTCACGCGAATTTATATGAAGCTCACACGCGCGACGCAATTTTCACAGATTGAGATCGAACTTTCTCGGCAAGTAGGGAGACCGATTTTTTGCGATCGGTGCTCACAATTCGAATGTTTCAATTTAACGGACAAATAATATTTATATACAGACGCGTAATGTGTGACCGAATATAATATAATAATTAATTAAATTTGAATACTTCTTTTTTAATTGTTTTCTCTTACTTTTAAACGAAATTAATTAGCTAGAAAAATCGAACAAAAGAGAAAAACATTTTACAATCAATAAGGCAGAAATTGCATTGGGAAATATTGAAGTAACATTTGAATATCTCGAAAAATATTTTTTAATTTTTTTCTCTTACTTTTAAATGAAATTAATTAGCTGAAACAATTGAATAAAAGAGAAAAAACACCTTACAGTTAATTAGGCAGAAATTGCATTGGGAAATATTGGAGTAACGTTTAAACGCGTCAAACAATACTTAAAAAATTTTTTTCTCTTATTTTCAAATGAAATTAATTAGCTAAAAAAAAAATCGAACAAAAGAGAGAAACATCTTACGGTCAATAAGGCAGAAATTGCATTGGGAAATATTGGAGTAACATTTCGAACATTGCGACAAACGACCGTGATGTAAAATGCAATTTGTCATACGCCGCTCGACTGACCTTTTCATACACGTTCATTACTCGATTCTATGACGGTGGCATGAAAGACGGTGGTTTTTTTCATCGGAGAGAAACAAAAGGGGAGAGAGCAAAAAGAGAGGACGGGATCAGGACTGCAAATTACATTGTGAAGTGCCATTAACGGTGAAGTAATAGCCCACAATAGGTAAGCGCCTGTGGCAGGGCTTACGTGCATGCGGTCTATCGTGCGTCTGTCTTTGCGTAATAAAATGCGTGAAAAGACTTGCGCGCACGTACGTGAGATCTGACGGATACCAAATGTTGCTAAAGAAGGTTTAGAACAAAAAAAATTTCAAAGAACAACCCTACGCGGCCTATTCACGGTAACCGGCAATTACATCGTCTAGCGCGCTATGCGCTGCATGCGCCGCGCGCGCGCTATTGTAGTTAAATGAGGGAGAGACACGCTTAGACGGAGGAGAGCGACACGTATTGTAATTAAATAAAGGTGTCTGCGTTGCGACCGTTGGCATACGAGCGACATTAAAGATTCTCGGTTAAAGAGACGGACTTAGCCTTGGCATTCACTTAAGCGGGAATATACGTACATACATATGTTGCGGTAGCATGAGAAGAGGAACTCGCAATGTAACGGCAACGTGTCACATCTCTATTAATGCGATCCCTATCCTCTCCGCCTGCTTACTTTGCACTTTTCGCAATGATGACCTTTGAGCTTGCGAGATTCACGATGCTCGTGGTGCATATATGAACCAACCAATGGGCTGTTTCATCGGCCGATCGATGAGTGTATATGTACAATGGTGCGAGTGAAGGGAAAAGAGAACAAGAGAAAATTATGCGTCACAGTCTTATAAATTTGCATCATCACTCAACGGAGCTTTGTTTTTATTTTGTCATGTAACACGTGACGGAATCGCTATACTCGTTCCCTCATCTATAAGAACTATAACAATTATGAGATAAAATTACATAAGTAATAAATTATGAGAACTATAAGGATTGTGAGATAAAATTAGATAATAAATTTTTACAGATTGCTCTTTATCGTTTATAAATTCACAGATAATTGTCTGATAACAGAAGTACATGTGATGTTGTGCAGAAAAACATACATATACTACAGTGAAAATGCAATAATAAAAATCTCTGATGACACAAACAGATGGAAAAGAAGATTCCTGCCTCGAGATACGATCTTCAATATTACCAAATAGGTAAAATGCTTCAAAGCAAATTTATAATAAATTATCACAATAACAAATACACAATAAATTGAAATTTATATTACATCAGTCATTTTATCATTTCTCTTTACCCGCCTATTGACCATGTACATATCCCGAAGCATATTCTAATTCACACATCCTGCTAGGATACCCGAACGTGTATATAGAATGTAGGACAAGTGTAAGTACAAAATTTTGCCGCAGAGGGAAGCACGTACTAAGCTGCTTGCAACGAAGTCAGCGCCAAATAACTAGAAAGGAAAGAGGTGAAAGCTCGAATTCTCGTCTCCGGTGATAAAGTAGTCATTATCTATACATCGAACTTATACATTTCTCACACACGCGTTGACTAAGTAGAAGACAAAAATAACGAATTCATCGGCGCACACGCGCGACACGATATTTCTCTGCATACACATTTTTCCTTTCCTTCCAAAAGTTGTTAAAATGTAAAAAGCATCGAGAAAAGAGATATCATCAAAGTATTTTCACGTTAAAATCTAGTAAAACTTTGTTATAATGTTTCGGGCGCACATAAAATTACTGTCGTAATGCCGATTCTTAGCGCGTTTGTAAAGGATGGGTTCATAATTTAATAACGAGACGTAGGACTGGCAGGCAGTAACTAAATATAACTACACAGTTGTAAAAAGCAAACGTTTAATTATTTTTATAGCGTATAAGACTGTTTTTATAGCGTAAAACGAAAAGAAACGCAACAAAAAGCCGTGCGCGGACGAAGGCGATTACCCGCGATGCGGTTTCGACGTGAGCGCATTCTCGGCGAGCTGGTGAGCGTAAAGAAACCGAGGGGAAGCGCGTAATTAGGGCCCGTCGTGGTAAAACTGACAAGTACACGTCAATTAGCGCAACGGCGACCAGGCCCCGCCATCAGCCTATCGCAAAGGGACAATTTCGAAAAAAAAGAAAAAAAGAAGACGACCTTACTCGACATACACTACCACTTTACTGTCTTCTTTGTAACTAGCGCGCATATCTTCTCCCCGCGACAGATTATTATTACTATAACGCGAAATTGATGCTCGCGAGACGAACAGGCGGAAAAGAAGGAAACGCAAGACAATTTTCTTATAAAATTGCGAAACGCGCCGTCGCGATTTGATAAACGTTCGATCGTTACATTGCACAAGGCAATCATGAGAATTTAATTATCTCCAGATTTAAATAATAATATGTGCGGTTATGTCGTATAAATTATATCTATTTAAGAATTAATCCTTTGCATAAATTTTTTCTCATGTACATACAAGATATTGTTACTGATAACTATGTATCAAGTTAGAGCATCGCCGTGGCGCAGAATCAAGTTATCGATAGAAAATCAATTACTAAGAGCATTATCTCTGTTTCAAGACAATGATGACGTTGTGAGCCTATCTATGACTCACCGTTACAGCATCGCCCGCTATTGCTACCGCACGCGCTAATCGCAAGATACGATTAATGCGTTGTACAAGACTAAGTTGAAATAAGCAAAAGCACTGAGAAACATCATAATTAAAATTTATCAAAAAAGCTAGCTTTAATCACCAAGTTTTGTAATATAAACACTTTTTTTCCCCTCTAAATTGAAAGAATATCGGTTCTTCGAAGCGCACGATGGGAGAGAAATTATGGAAATATCTCCGATAAGACAACAAGCGCTTAATTGCAACACAGAGTTGTTGCTAGAACTGGGGAAACAAACTGTAAAACCAGTTATATGGAAACCAGAATTGACTATTGTTGAGATAATTGCGAGAAATTATGTTACCTGCGGAACTGATTACTACTTAAACGCTAAAACGCATTCGCGTTCTGCGAAGGTAAATTCGTAACAATAGTACGCGCCTATGCGTGTTCGTTTTATATGCGTTGTGCTCGTTTAATGTGAGAACGCGCATACAAACAGGTACATGTGCATGTTTGAGCAAGCAATGGAATCACTTTCGCCGACTGTTACAAAAAAAAAAGTCACGGAGTAACAGCAGAAATGTCTCGTAAGAAAAAATCATGAAACAGTTGCTAAGGTTCTAAAATTTTACAATGTGTAAATATAGAAAAATTCTTGAAATGTCAAATCAAAAGAAAAAAAAGAATCGATGAAAACCTAGCGTCTATGTACGAAAACTATAAGTGAGGCACAAAATTTATATATTTCATAAATTTTATATTTTTTAGGAAAATTCTCTAAGTTTTTCTCTATTGCAAAACAGGTAATCTGAACACCACAACATCGTGAAACTTCAAAATGCTCAATTAAATACCAAATCGAAATGTAATGCGCTTAATTAAATCAATTATAAATGTTGCGTGTGCAATTTATGTGCGCGCAAACGTTACACAAACGTTACACAGAGTTTTCTCGATGTAACAATAAAAAGATTAATATCTGTAGTGAGTTTCATGTATCTTCCACGTTACTTTTCACACTGTGTAAGGAAAATGACAGGTTACATTACCGGGGCGCACGCACATCGACATAGCCGGCGTAATGCGCGGCGCAAAGTGCGATTACGAGGGAAGAGAAAGAGCGAGATAGATTTTCCACCTGCGGAAAGAGAGAGAGAGAGAGAGAGAGAAGAGAATATATACCGCACTATGTAAATTAACAATTGCGGCAACAAAGATGCAAGCAGCGAAGAAACGATTAAGCAATTTTAGCGGGCGGTAACTCCGCGAGGTATATACCGAACGCAATCACTATAAGAACGTGACACAGCTGTCACTTGTGTCATTTGCATATTTTTACATACGTTATGAGAATGTCAGTCACTTTGCTGCAACACGCTTCTTTCGAGCGCGAGCAAGATAACCGTATTGTTATCGTCATTTCCATGCATTATTTTACTGTCACTTCGAGAGTCCGTTAAGCCGGACACTGTCCGATATCTCGATGTATATATGAGCAAACTCGCAGATGGCAGTAATTTCGTTCCGTGTCCGTCTACATATAATTTTTTTTTTTTTTTTTAAACTACAGTTGTTATCTTTCTCAAAACAGATTTTTATCGCAACGTTGTATAATTTATAATTTTGTCACTAAATATAAGACAAAGAGAGATAACCAACGCGTGTGCAATTTCCCGATACGTGATGCGAATCGTAATTCTAGCAATCGGCAACGAACTAATTTCCACGTAGCTTAATACGATGACGCTCGTGTTTATCGTGGCAGTCGTTCACCTTGTCAGGTATTCGTGCGTATTATTGCGTACTTAGACGGCTCGGCCGTAATTGTAATCACGCTAATGCATCTTGTTGTGGCCACGTCCCGGCGCGATGTGCGCGGCGCGTTGCAACCATATATACCGTCTACGGTACGTGCGCTAGATGACAACGAGACGCTTTCAAGATCGTTTCACGCGATAATGATATAGCGTGCTGCACATGCACCCAGACAATAGATAGATATGCAAGAGTGATCAATAGGTCAATGCGAGAGAAAATTAACCATTGGCCCGTTCCTCTTATTTTTTTTTTTTTTTTTCATGTGTTTAACGACGCGTTCACGTTGGAATTACTCTTGGACGTACATCAAACACACGCGTGCATGTATGTGTGTGTGCGCGCACTACATGCCTCGTGCTCTGTTACATGTAACATTTTTTTAATATATTCTTATTTTGATTACGCTTGCAACAGTGCGTCACGCAAATGCCACGTATATACGCTGCTATTATCAAAAATTTATAATATCTTTTGATACACGATCGAGATTAGTTCTTTACAACATTTCGAGCAGACAGTTTTTCTCTTTTATTTCGTGATAAGTATTTTTTTTTTTTTTTTTTTTTTTTTTTTTTTTTCACCTCTCTCTCTCTCTCTCTCTCTCTCTTTACTAAAAAAAACTCAAGATCTCTTCCGTGTAATTTCGCAAAATTCATGCTCGGTATCGCTGACCAAACGCGATCTAATACGTCGGCCAAACTCCAATCAACATCTGTCATGTTCATGTTCGAGCGCGCAGCTATCGGCAGGGATTTCAAAATAGAACGTATAATTTTACTTTTAATCATTATCGCGCGTAACGAAGCGCGTCAAGTTTAGCAGTGTGCAATAATAGCGGCGCAGCAGCGAGCGCGCGCGCGCGCGCGCGGTTCAAGCGGTGCACTTCGTAATCATCATCATCTCACCGACCTGCTTATTATTATCGTTATCTTCGCGCTTACCACCAGAAGAGAAAGATTAAATGCGGGAATATCCACAATGGCCGCGACGAGAGTATGAAGTTATAATAAAAGACAAAGAAAAAACAAACGCGTCAAAAAAAATACCAGACGCGAGATATAGAAAATTGTGCGGCGCACGCGCCCGCGTCTTGAGACGACGCGTGTTACACACAGGCGCTTTGTTAATCTTCTTTGGCTTATATCTTTTGGCTTACATTCTGTTGTCTTTCATTAAACAAAGGCAGAAATTAATAATCACGAGAGAGAACAATGCACGTGACCTGTCATGTGCATCCGCGATGCGTAACGAGACGCGGACTAACAAGAATAACAATGCTGGAGGCGGACATTACGTGGTATCGTCGTGCGTGTCACTTTTAATCTTTCAGTTCTTTTGTTACGATCGCGCGTGACTTTTTTTTTCTTATTAAATTTATCAAAAGAGTACAAAGTTTGTCGCAAACCTCGATAAAAACGCACGACATGTAACAAGGAAACAAAGCACGACAATAATAAGGAAACAAACTTTGTTACGTTGTTTTTTCTTCGAATTAATTAACCAAAGCGAGTAAAATTGATAGCAATTTAAAAAAACATTAGCAGTAAAATAAATGATAAAGGTCCAATAGCGAGCAACAAAGTAAATGCATTAAATTAAAAAACTTTTAGCAATCATGATACATTAATATAAAAGCGAAACGTTTCGGCTCATACTTGAGCAGTTGACTAGATATACTCTCTATAGAATTTAATATTTTTTCATTTATGGACTTCTCTGACGAAGTATGAGAGCATATGAGGGACGAGCACACGATTTTTCCACAGCTTCTTTACAATGCTTATGTGCGGCCTCTTTTAATTTTTTATTGTTATTTTCATATTTATTGTAATTGCACCTGAGGATGGCCTCAAGTATGAGCCGAAACGTTTCGCTTTTACGTTAATGTCTCACTATTGCTAAAAGTTTTTTAATTTAATACATCTACTTTGTTGCTTGCCTTTATCATTTGTTTTATTGTTATATATATTACGAGCGTTACTTTTTTTTTCTTTATATTAGCAGTAAATTTTTATTCTGAATAAAACTCTTAAAGAAAAATATTATTCAAGAGAAAATTACCAAGTTAAAAATTAATTCTCTGTAATAAACACATTTTT
>QVOA01000654.1:0-14365 GCA_014825685.1 Pseudomyrmex cubaensis
ACGCTCTCGAAACGTGTCGCACGCGACAACGACGGCTTTGTTTTCGCGTGTTTATCATAATGGCCACGGCCCATTATCGAGCTTGACGTCTTGAGTGTTGCTGCAACGTCTCGCGGCTCGTTACTTTGTGGGTGGCATCGACGTTTCTCCGCGCCGTTTCGCACGCTCTCGTGGGTTCTCCTCGTCCTACTCGCGGTCGTCGGGTTCACCATATTATTGCGCGTCCCTCGTGTTCGCTCCTACACACGGAGTCGTAATTTAACGAAAACAATCTGAATTCGAGATCGCTATTTCAGAAGAATTCTCTATCGTGACAGTCTTTTTTTATTTTTATTCGGACGTTATAGTTAATTTTAGATTTATTGATGTCATACGCGGGTGTGTGATTTATTTTATGTTTCATGAAACGGGATCTGCAAGTCTAGGCTCTTGCCGTAAGATTCGACGACTTTAGCTACGGCACTACACACACAATCAGAACGTGGAGAACCGACAAGGCCGCGTGTAGTTTATATGCTAATCAGAGCCGTGTTCCTTCCCAACCGCGCCGCATCCTCGCTACCATCATCCCTCGCGTTCCCCCATTGCGGGTTCTAACTATCATCAATTCTATTTTCTATCGCGTCTTCGCTCGGCGCATTCACACTCTTGTTCAGCAGCGCGTTTATAGCTCCGAATGTGGCCGATTCGCAGAATTTTATTTAAAGATATCCGAGATCGCGCGTGCGCGCGCGCATTCAAACGTAATCGAAGAAGAAACGAAAAGCGAACGGCCACATTTAGCGATAAGTGTATACGGCACGACCTCCCATTCACATCTTGAATTTAGTGTTGTGAACTGTGTACGGTTATCTCTAATACCGGTTTATCACATTTGCTCTGTGATAAGATTAAAGCTGTCACAAAATTATCAAAAGAACAGAAATCTTGCGTTTAATAATAATATTTCTAACAAAAACAAATATTTATTTAAAAACAATATGAATTTTCACTGTGACAAACAATTATGAAATAACAATTATGAAATAATTTACACGATTTCAAAGTAAATTTTTACTTTTCTGTATCGTCGAAAAATAGAGCGCATTATCAAAGCCGCGTATAACTTCAAACAGAACCTAATTTGGGAAAACGGGGGAAACCCTCAGTTTATCAACATTTTCCTGTGCAAGATAATGTTACCCGTTGTGGGCTTGCGCGAGTAAACCGGAAGAGACGAATTGCGGACAAAGCGGAAACGAGCGCTCGTCTCTCTTTCTCTCTCTTTCTCTCTCGAGGCGCTTTTCTACCGGCTCTTTTCTCTTTTCCTCAATTTCCTACCGCCTTGTTGCGCTTTGTCTCCATAAGCCACATTCGGGTCACTGGTACGAGGTTGCTGCTTTAACGATCTGCGTGAGTATTTTGCTTCCTCCGTTTTTAGAAGATGATGGCGGTCAAATTGAAAAAAAAAAAACTACACAAGATACATTTTTCTTTTCAATATAAATATTTCAAATCTCTGAAATATTGAATTGACAGCAAAAAATAATGATTCATTTAAAAACTGCCTCGTGAAAGTAACAACTGCACATTTTTTGATCTTGTAAACATGCAAAAAATATTTTCAAACTTCTATATTTTAAAATATACTTTAATATATATTATTGACTTTAAGAAATTCGTAGAAGAAAATGCTAACGAAAGATATGAAGCTCTGACAATTATATAAAGTCTGAGAACCGCGCTGACATAAAAAGATCTCTTTTCTTCTGTCTCATCCTTCCGGCTCTTCTTCTCGCGACACACTTCGTATACGGCGGTTGACAAGCTCCGGTTATTTTATATGGCAAACAAACGAATCGTACGATCGACTTTACCTTGTTTATGCCTTCGGTCCGTTTCCGAGAAATCCGATAGCTGTTTCTCGAGTAACGTCGAGTTCCGACGGAACTTCGACGTCGCGACGACTACGACGACGACGACGACGACGACGACAACGTCGACGACGTCGAGTAAACATGTAACAGTAATGTAATAAACTGAATTAAAAAGAGCACTCTGATGATAATTCAGTTCCGCGCAAAATTGAATTCGCATCTCTGAAACCTTGGCATTCTCTTTTATATTGTTCCTTTTATGTTTTTTATAAAGATTTTAAAATAGAATACTTTTGTTGAATATTATTACGAGACAAACGGAAATTAAAGATTTAAAAAAATTTTCCACTCTCACGGAAAGCAAAAAAAAAACTTACACGTTAATCGGAAATGCAGGCACTCAAATAGAAAAAAATATCGATCCAACTAAATCGCTTTATTTGCTTTTTTTCACGGTTGGAACATAATGACAAATTTCCTTTCCTTGTTTTTCTCTTTGTCACATTTTTAATGGTTTCGCTCTCTCTCTCTTTCTCCGCGATGTTTTTCTCTTATCTATAAAAACTCGTCATTTCTTATGTCTTTGTGCGTGAATATTATATATATCATAAATAGATGTTTTTTTTTTCGCAAAAAAATGAGATGCGGTTTTAGAAAGTATATATATATATATATATAGAGCATATTCATACTTCATGGAAACCAGCAATTAAATAGAGTGGATGCAGTGTGTTTCTCTGTACTTAGATCACTACTTTGCGACGTGTGCCGCGCATCTCTTTTCGTCATCGTTCTCGCGTTTGCAGTCATTGCTTGTTACGGCTACGTTCTGGGTATCTTAAAAATATACAACCTCCGTGGTCCTCCTTTCGTCCCTTTTTGTCTTTGGCGACGCGACGAGACATCGGCGAGAAGAATGCGCGCAAGAAAATCGCGGGAGATGCACTTACGGATATTACGGAAACACTGGCGGGAGGATTGCCAGACACGGTCCGCTGGGATCATTAGAATTACACCCTTCGTGTACCGAAAGAGAAACGCAAGAGTGTGAAATTTAAGGGGCGTTGCGTCCACGAAGTGTGATGTAGAAAATTCAACGTGAATTTCGTCGAAATTACAGCCAATGTGTGATAAGATACGAATTTTTTATCAAAAATTCAGAAACTGTTCTTTAAAAGTAAATAATATGCAAATCGTATAAGAAATACATCTTACTGTATCTAAATCAAAAGAGAAAAAAACTCTGTCTGCTTTTTTGGAAGGACGGAGTGTATTCTTCTGTAATTGCTATTCATCTTTCAACCTTACGTCGAGATTTACGAGGGTTTCCGGCCTCTTCGAGGACACACGACAGCTGCTCGTTGAACAAAATCCTTGCGAACGATCGATGTGAATAAATCGTTTCCTGCCTGGCATGGTATCCTGCTCTAGAATCGTCCTCATTTTAATTTTGCATTAGTTGGCGCGCGCAGGTGAGACCAAGAGAGGATCTTACGACATCGCGCGAAGTGGTTTTGATAGCGAAGAAGAATAATGTCGGGGCTGAATTTGTGAGATAAATCGAATTCTCTTTTTGAGTCTCAAATATATTATTTTATAAATATTTTGTATGACTTTGACATTCATTTATTTTTTTATTGTTTACTAAATCGTATATTGTTACATGTATCGCAGATATCACGATTAATTTAATAGTACATTAGGTAATATATGTGTATATTCCACGAGTAATCAGAACGTCATTGTGACCAAGAGGAGTGAATGGCGGATGCACGCGATATATGCGTGGCTGCAATTTCGACGGCGATTCGACGAATTATCGGGTGCGAAGCCGTGATGATATGAGGATAGGAGGAGGAGGAGGAGGGAGAGGGTGCGAAGTGTGAAGGGCGCGAGAGGAGGACATGGCGGCTGATTCACGCTCGTTGTTTCTACACACGCGGTCGGAAGGGGCGGTCTGGTCCCGGTCTATGGATAATTTAACCTACGGGCGCGGACTTGGTGGGTGAATGGGTTATAATTGGTGATGACAGGCCATCAGGCGACGGCAGGCATTTACCTCTCGCATCGAGAGAGAGAGAGAGAGAAAGAGAGAAAGAGAGAGAAGGAGAGGGACAGGGAGAGAGAACGTCGTGTTCGAGGATATGCCGCCGGGTCCTTCGCAGAGGCGTCAACGGGATCTCCCGCGATGCCTCCGCACGTCGCCGTGGCTTGACGTCAACGTGACACGACGACGTGCAAGCAAATCGAGCGAGCTTTCCACGTATATTCAAACCTCACGAGATTCCGAGCTCTTCCGAGTCTGTACTTTTTGGACACCGAAAATCTCGAGATAAATAGCGAGTTAGTGAACTCGTCGAATTATCAAGCCTTTAAATTGCCGAGATTTTACGACTATCGATCTGTGGAGAATTTTTGCTGATTTTCCTGGTTTCCTCTGGGCGTGGGTTTTCACGGGAGATTCGTGAGTTCTCGAACCAGCGTGAATTTGCCCGGTGCGGATAATCGCAGCTTACTAGTCTAATAAGATACGGAATAAGTAGCCGGTAGAGAAAGAGAGAGATATGTTCTTCAATTTGCGCGAGCGGCTTAAGCTTCTTTACGGAGATCCCGCGCATAACATGAATATTAATCGATCCGTGAAGCGGCGTACAGACTTTATTCCGCTAAATGAATGATCTTTGAGCTTTATTCGCACGCGTTTCTCCCACTTTCTTGTCTGCGGAACGATTAAACCGACGAGCTTTCAACAAATCGCTTTATCGCGCGTGCTCTTTGGTCGAAAAATCAAAGCGCTTATTTACAACAAAATCAATATTTGCACATATTTACAAGTGAGAAATATCGATTACATTTTCTATACATTCTAGAGATTATTATTTTATTAAAAGAAGATTTTATTTTGAGATTATTTTATTAAGTTATTTACTTATTTTCGCGAAATGTCACAAACAAAACTCACTAAAGCTTATTACGAAAATGTCACAAAGATGACACTTGTATATTATTCGTATCTCCAGAGAAACACACACACACACACACACACACACACACACACACACACACACACAGTGAACGATCTTTCCTCATATACGTATGTAGGTATATGTGCACGCGAGTACCGTGCAGGGAAGAGGATCGAGCGCGAGCCCGGCATACCGCTCAGTTCGATTCCATTACGAAAGTACGAGGCTAATTCTCTTAGTGCTGATGCTGCTGCAACACAGAGCAAGCCAGACGCACCTTTCGCGCGTTGCGGTGATGCGCCAGTCCGGGAGTAGATGCGATATATGCGGCACAACCGCCGTTCGTTCTGTCTCCGGTTTTGGCTAACGTTGAATACGTTCGACGCTAGATATTCCGGTCGGTCGTTCCGACAGAGTGATATGCCCGCGGTTACTGGCTAAGAGTCGTTCCAAGAGAATTATTACAGAGTCTCTCATTCAATAGCGAAGCTACTACCGACGGGATTCATCAGCGAGAAAATTACAGCTATACAAAACTGAAAGATAAACGCGACACAACTGTTTATTCAGTCGAGTAATTTTTAGATGTCTGGGGTAGCTCTGAATCGTCGCAAAATTACTTCCAAAGAGGACTGAAAACGCGTTTTGGACGCACGCAATTGGAACGCCGCGTCGGCTTGGGGAAGCTGAGAAACCCTGTTTAAGAGAGATACACGCGTATCGCACACACGAAATACGGCCGTTATCGCAGTTGCATTCCATTGTATTCTCGCAGACAGTGTTATTACTCTAACCGTCCATAATTACGTCATCGTCATTGTCCCCGCACATGTATCCCCCCATAAATGCCACGAACCCTTGGCGCCCTGCGGTCCTTTCGTGGTCCTCTCGCCCCGGCCCCCTCCTTCCTACGTCGTCGGAGATTCGCACGGGCTATCTCTATGGCGATGTTGGTTCGCCAACTAACACGCGCCCCGGCGTGGACACGTGGCGCGATGCACCACCGGCCGTTTACCCGATGTGCATAGCACCTGAATACGCACATCCTGGTATGTGTGTATGTGTGTGTGCGCGCGCGAACGCATGCACACACACACATGCACGCGGAAATCCCGTGTATTTCCATGCACGTTTCCACATTACTCGCATACACGAATGCGCACTATCGTACATACACTCAGACCGACGACGACGTGAGCATCCACGTGCATTAATAGCCGCCACGTAACGTCCGTGTAGAAGTGCTCAGAGAGAAAGAGAGAGAGATATCTATATACATACGTACACACACTTTCAATTCGAAAACAATTCTGTGTCCATGACATATTTTCTCTGCAAATTAATATAAACTTAAACGGATATCTCGAGAATTGCTCAATGATTAAATATATATTGACTTTGGCAATCAAATTTTCTCTTTGAATCGTTTAGTGTTTCTCTCGAAATCTCACTGTCGCATATATTATGTCGTTGTAACAGACTTACGCGACAGGATCGCGTGCACGTGTAAACATACACACACCGCACATAGTTACACATGAATGCATGGAACGGCACGCGGGTCGATTACGCGCATACTCGCGGGCTAATGTGACGTTGCGCTAGTTATATTACCATGTTACGTCGGGTATGCTGACCGCACACCCTCTCCTCCCGCCCCGAATACGCAACCAAGCCAGAGGGATGAGGTGTAGAACTGATAGGGATGAGGTCTTCCCCACAGGGAAGGAGAGATATATATATATATATAGAGAGAGAGAGAGAGAAAGAGAGAGAGAGGCAGAGAACGCATTGCGCACCTGACGGCCACGAATTTGCTACCTGCGCATTAGACTGCATTTCGCGAATTATTGGCGCAATCCTGTGTTGAGGGCCCGGTTCTGTGTGTTGCGCCCCCGCGTTCTCTTCCCCAAACTCGGCGCACAATGCGCGTTCCACCGACGCGGCACCGAGTGGCGCATCTTCCGGAATCCCCGATAGATTCCATCGAAGGGAATTATTCCGGAGTCTCTGGCTCTCCTCTTCCTCTCTTTGTGTCTCTCTCTCTTGGCGGATGATCCATCTACCTCTACGTATTGTTCCGCAATTCCTCGATTGTTATGCACCGTCGGTTCTTTTCGTGGTTGTTTCGTGGTTCGATAGACCGTGGCCGAAAGCTTTGAGAGTCATCGAAGTCTCGCGGAGATAAAGAGAAAATAACGAAGAAAACACTCCAAAGCGCAAAGTTGAAGCGTTTTCCCTGCACATTTTCTTATCTATTATTTTCAAATGATAATTGGCGCGAGCTTATATTGTCTCAACTTATGCACGGGTTCTCGTTAGAATAATAAAATTAGCGCATCTGCAAAAGAAAAAGAAGAGAAAAAGAGGAAGAGACTTCCCTCCGGAATACTATATTAATTAAAAGAAAGACACTCTTCGCGTTTAATTGCAATAGCAAATTCGCATCATAAATCCACCGCAAATGTGAAATCATATTTGTACATGCGCTCGTTTAGAATAATGAAGGGCCCGCGAAATTAAGGCGAGAGAGAGAAAGAGAGAAAAATGCAGGGAAGATGCACTAGTGCGCGCTCGAGTTTCATAAACGAACTTATGCTAACTACACGCGCTGAAAGAGACTTGACATTCTCGAATCTCTACAATCAGGCCGCTGGGATTTCGCTAACGCCTTGTTCTCTCTCTTCTTCTTGTTCCGCTTTTCTCTCTTCTTCTCTAAGTCTCTATAGGCTGTAGAAATGGATTGCCCGTTTAAAACGCTCTAATGTAATCGCAGCTTCCGCGCTGACGAGCTTCGTACTTGGAATTATTAAAACGATTCGTTACATGCGATTACAGAGCAATTGAAAATTTGTGAATAAAACATCAAATTCTCGCGGATTAAATGTAATTAATTAAAATGTAATTTTAATTATTAAAATTCTTTATTTTTTTTATTTCAATAATATCGTTAATTAGCGCAATTTCTATAATTTATCGTAATAAATAGTCATAAAATGGAGCTATCAGTTTCTCTTGTTAATGCAGTGTTTTTTCACTCATATTTTTATTCTCAATAATTTGTATTATTTTTAACAATTGTATTATCTTTCTATACAACGGCGAGATATTTAATTTGACTATTTGAAGTAAATTGTTTGAAGCAAATTGTTTTATCAGGAGAAGACAAAAGCAAACAATTAACTTTCTGTCTCTTCTTTATTTGTCATTCGGCGAGCATCTCCGACTCGTAAAACCGTACCTCGATAATATGACGGCCCGTTTTAAGCGGCAGTATGATATTTTCCCACGAATGTCACGTGAGGAGAAATTGATGCTAGAATTCGAATAAATTACGTCGCGAAGTGACGGCTGACGGCTCACGAAGGCTCTTAATCACCGCCGCCGTTTAATTACTCCTTCACGTAGCAATAACGTGGACTCCACTGACCTCGTTTCCTCAAAACATCGTCATCCGGAGTGTGGCGGCAGCCTGGGCGAACTAATGACGGGGAAAGAGCATCACTCGAGACCGATAGTTCTCCTTTATTGAGCCTCTAAATCGCCCTTACGATCTGTATGACCTCGCCAAATGAATCACTATCGTCGCGCTTATTAACTCCTCGCGTTCAAGATTTCGAGATCAATGTGCGTTTCAACATTTTTAGAGTTACATAAGCGAAAAAAATTATCGTCCACTAAACCTATACATCTTATTCATTTTTGAGAATTTTAATTCGTGATTTATTTCAAAATTGTGTGCACCAAGAAAAATCATTTTTATCGTGTTATAAAAACTTTTTATACGATTAAGAATAATTTTTATACGTAAGATGCACAAATATACCAATGATTTTTTTTGCAATATCGAGCTCTCGAAGTTGAGCGTATACGATTCAATTCGCGCGTTTCGGCTCGCACGGCAAATAAATTCGCGCCTCGCGCGTGCAAGGAGTCGTCGAAAATTTAATTTCCCGCGCGTGGAAAATAATCCTTGCTTAGGAAATTGGCTGCTCGATCCCGTTCTTTCGTCTCCGTCCCTTCCATTCCGCCTCTTACACCACGATCTTTTGTGAAACGGTATAACGCGGGAAGAGATCCCGACGAGGAGAGGAATTCGCTACCGCCGCGCTACTGCCGCGCTGCTGCTGATCCGACCGGCCACGTGAAATAAAATAAAACGGATATTAAAACTGGCGAGAGCTAATTTCCTCGCGTTTCCAAGCATAATATTCGTTTCCCCTCGTTCCTTCACCCCTCCGGGCTCTCTCAACCGCCCGTCGCCACCCTCTTCCTCCTGCCGCACTTTTATTCCCTTATCACCGAGTTAAACCACCTATCGGACGAACGGCTTCTGAATATTCAGCGATGATGAGCAAATGCAAAGAGAAGGATAGAGAATAGACAGGAGGAAAAAATCTAATTCGAACTCGATGAGTGACAGTTCTTTTCGAAATAAAAACATACGATAACACAAAAGTTTTAAATTCTGTGTGTGTGTGATAAAATATATAATTATTTTTTGCTATTGGAGAAGATATAAAGTTTGAGCAAATGCCGTCATTATAACGTCTTACGTAGTTGGAGTCAAGACGTAGAAACAATGCGAGATCGATCGATCGGTGTATGTCGAAGAGGTTCCCTTGGAGGTAACGATCTCAAGGAGGAGCGGCAGCTCCTCGAAACGACATTAATGCCCGGCGTCAAAGGAGAGAGCGCCCGGGCGTCTCTTCATCTACGTGCTTGCCAAAGTACAATGCCTGGACGAGTGTTCGCGAACCCTCTCAAGGGACGTGGCGAAACTTCAGGGACGCCTTCGCCTCCGTCTCTAACCACCTTTGAGGTCATTACGGCCGCCCACCATCCCTCGTGTTTCGATCTTCTCTCTCTCGGTCCACAAGCTTCTCTTTCAGTCGCAGAGATCCTGCCGGACGGCCAGACGGTTAATCAAGCCCCGTTTCACTTACTAACTCCCCGCCCACCATCCTGCTGGTACTTGCATATACCGCAGCCGTTCTGTTTCTCTTGCTTTCCGCTGTCGGCGCGCGGTCCTTGATCTGCCGTTTCTCAATATTCAGGATGGGATTAGTCACACGTGATTGTGGGTGCAATGCGTTCTATATCCGCTGTGAGAAAACGTGATAAGCTTTCTATGGACTCGAAAAATAGCCAAAACGACAGATGGTCTCGAAATAAAACTAGTAGAAGTTTTTTTTATTGTATGCTTTTATGTGTTTAACAATCTGTTGTTTATAGTTAGTTGCTTTAATGTTATAAAACTTTAGTCAGACGCACCAGAATTTGCAAATTAGATCATATTATATATATATATATATATGTGTGTATATATATATATTTATTTATCTCTGTCTGTCTTTGATTATAAACTTGTATAAAATTTGGCTCCTACCCGAGGATTAATTCACCCTTATGTTGGTTTCCCAATGAAGACCTCTTTCAGTCCTATCTCTCTAATTTGCCGTTTAACAGCGAGCGTCAATGTCCGGAAAGCACCAACAAACAAGGAACAAAAGACTCACCTACGTTCTCGAATACTTCCTCTGAAAGCTCCTCGCTTGTGCTTTCCCTCGCGAACGTTCGCTCATTAGGCAAATCTCACCCCCGCAAAGCTCGTCCCAAAAAAGACGGCCACGTGCTCTCCTCGCTTTAGCATACAAATTTATTCGTAAACTTTCGCAATTTAAATGTCCGCGGTGTTTCAATCAAGGGGCGTCGCCGTGCCCTCGCTCCTTTCCGTGCACGTATAAACAACCTTTGGATTAGCTTTTCCCTTCAGACTTTCATCGACTCTCTCCTCTTCTCTCTTCGCTCTCCTATCACACCGTCGTTCTCTTCTAACCGAGATATCAGATCCGGAAGATTTTCGTGTTGGCGCGTCAAATATTAACCAGCTTCGTTCTCGTGCCGCAACCAGTTTAGGGAGATAGTGGCGAGAAAGAGGGACGAGGGGACATAGTTGCTTAAGAACTTTGAAACAGTTTCGGAACTCGTTTGGACCGGTGATCCCTGTCCCGCTGGCCCAGTATTTCGTATATCCTCGTAATTATATTTGCTCATTAACTTTCCGCCCAATCTTCCTTCTTCCATCTTCTGTGGGTTTTCGTGAGAAGCAGTAGCGTAGATCTAAAAGGTTCTCGAAGAATGATCTTCAAGACTAGGGATCAAATTCTTAAAAGAACAAACTTTCTTCTAATTATTACATAAATCTCCTGCGACTTATATTCTTTAGCGATACTCTTTAGATCTTTGACAAAATAATAACGCGTTAAGGTCGTATATATGTATACAATTACAGACAATTACAGACATTAAATGTTTATAATGTCTCGCAAATTTTTCTTTTGTAAAACTAATTACGCAGTAATTAATTTGAAATAATATCTGAAGCGAAATTAAATATGCCGTTTAAAACATACCCGCCTTTGATTCCGCCATCGTTTCGCGAAGATCAAATACAGAGAGCAGAGATGAAGGAGTTTTGTAAATTACCGGCACTAATGCCGCGTTACATATTTGCCGGATTTCCGGCTCGAGATTGCTGGCTTTGCAGAGCGTAACTTACGTATCACGGGGGTAGCTGTTAACGTCTCCCCGAGAATCACCGCGGCAAATGGAAATTCTCCGGCTGAACCGAAACTCTACATACATCGCGCGTCTAACTGCAGGCAGTTCTCGATTCACGCTTCTCCGGTTAATGCGCTTCCGAAATTGTTTAAACTCGCTTATGTAAGTAAAATTTGGCTAGATCTGCGTTCTCTCTCTCTCTCTCTCTCCTTCTTTCTTTTTCTCTTTCTCTCAGTTTCTCATTCCGATAAATGAATTGATAAACGTGATATATACGTGCCGTTTCCCAAAAGATTTGTTCACATTTTTACAAGAGAAATTCAATTAGCAAAATATATCCTATTGCTAATTTGTTATTAATAGTCGAAGTAAATTATTTCTCCCGCCTATTCCATTTCGCAAACTTTTTCGTTGTCCCGTACTCATTCATTATCTGCGTTTTTGTTAATTTTCCATTAATTTTTGTTAAATTTTCCGTTAAATTAAATTGCTGATGTGTCCAGTTGCAAAGCGACGAATTTCCAGTTTTGGCGTGTTCTGTTAACGTTCGCGCGATCGAATCGCGACAGATTAGAGGCAATGGATAGCGTATTAATTATATTGTTAGCGAACGACGCGAAGCTCGAGCTTCGACCGCGGACGGTTTTTCCGGCGGTCTCGCCTCCGGACAGTGCAAATTTGCGAACGAGACCGCATGTTATTGGTTACGAGAATGCCAACGGTACTCTCCAACATATCTGGCGTAGACTTGTTGGCGGCATTTTGCCACGCTCGAAATTTGTTGCTATACCGCGAGCAAGCAATGTATGAAATTCGCGTCGAATCGGATTTATTTATATCTATTGCTATTTTCATTTCTTCGTTCTCTAATGTATTCTTTTTCTTCTTCCGTTTCTACAAAATACGAGTATCGGTTTTCATTAATTATTTACAACATGTGACGCGCTATTTCCATCTCGCTGTAAATCAAATTTACATCGCGCAATCTTTTTTTTCTTCTAAAAATACTTCTCTTTGAGAAGTTCCGGCACACATTTGTTTATTCGATTAAATTTATGTGACTTTTCGTTTTTATGCATTTTGCAAAGAAATTGCGCGGCAAATTCGACGATCGTTGTCCGTGTAAATGTGAAAAACCGTTCATGTGAAAAGAGACACGTAAAATATGATAAGACGATGATCCTGTTTTATCGAGACGTATAAACAGTGCGCCGACGAGGGTGCATGCACCGCTACGTTTCCTCTGTGGTGAGTGGGACTGAAATCCGGCACCCTCTGTCAGGTTAGCTTGTTTCCGCGAAGGTTAAACCGCTTTCGGTTCACCCATCCGCCGCCGTCGACCGTATCCTTATGCTTGTTACTCTGGAAAAAAAATTGCGGTCCGTAAAAGTTCACGTCGCCGGTGCGAGGCCATCGATCGGTCCCCGGGGTGCAAGCATATTTTAAGCGCACGTCACGCGCACGTTCCTTGTGATTTGAGTGGGCTCGAAAGTCACTCTCTTTGAAAATCTTTGTTTTGTGCGCGCTCGCATTTTTCACGGACGAATTTTCGTTCCCATTCTGTACAAAAATCACAGGCTGTGCATAACAGAGAAAACAACCAAAGAGAAAAAACTGAAAAAGAATCTTTTTACGAAAAAAAATAGAACAAGTATAGAAACGGAGAGAATGGAAAGAAAAATTTCCCGTTATCGAGTTTCCATTTGAAAATTCAAAAAATAATATTTATGAGATGCATACGGTGCATCTGTAACGCACATCTTGCGGCAAAGCGCGCGAACATTCGCGTATCAAAAGCGCATGAACCATGCATCAGAGCGTCAGACATGCGCTCTTGTACGAGCGTTAAATAAGAAACCGGTAAGCGCTCCAAGTCGAACGGAACACTCGTAATCGGCGTTGCTTTGCGGCGCGACAGCAAATATCAGAAATGGGAAAACGTTGCACAAGGACTCGAATATCCCGCTCGCGTATCGCTGAAATAAATCATTTTTTATTCGCGATCGTAAATCCGAGATAGGGTATGGGTCGTGCTCGTGGTCATAAAGGGTTTCGGGGCAGGGCTCGTGGCCGCAAAGAACACCGCTGGTACGGGGACAGAGATCGGGTAAGGATCGATGAGGAACCTCGACGGGGTCGTCGCTGATAACCACACCGGCCACCCTGCTGTCGCATGACTGAACCGGAATAATGCCCGTTGTATGCTAAACCTCGCTGATAAGGGCGTTTCGACCCCTACAGCGAGATAGCGGCAAAACAATATTCCTCCCCCTTCGTGCTACGTAGATACGAGAGACAGATTCGGTTTTACATCGACGTACTGAACGAGATGTACAAATCGGAATTTTCTCAGAACGATCGGTAATAAGAATGAATATTATTATATTATATGTACATCTGATGTTTATCTTTGATGTGATGTTTTCGAAATCGGGCTTATTACGAATAATCTTACATATCGATGTGTTTTTCGAATACTAGCATTTTCAAAAATATATGCTAATATGATTAAACTTGGATTGTATATATTTCTGAAACATCTTGAGAAATATTACACGGAATATAAGGACATAAAATATATATATATATGTATATATTCCCGAAACGCATGTCCAAATTCTCAGCAATGTTGGTTAAATTCGAAGCGAGGAAAGCAGAAATTCCAGCGAGCGGGACGAGGCCGCGAGGGTGGGAAGTCGTTTATCGAGTCGACGGCCGGGGGTGTATCCAGCGCGCATTGATATGCAAAATTTGTAGTTTCGAGAAGCTCACGAGAGACTTGGGCGCGTGAGAGATCGGCGAGTAAACTTCGAGATCTCGGAGTATCTCCAGCTTTATAACCATCGTCGTACCCTCAGTACATCTATAGACTCCACGGCCAAGCTAATCCGCTCCTAAATATCCCCGCATCGTTTTCCTACCCGCCCATTGCACTTCTCATTTAAAATCCCTCGGCAACTTCCTCACTTTATCATAAAC
>QVOA01000656.1:0-17139 GCA_014825685.1 Pseudomyrmex cubaensis
TCCCAATTGAAATCATGAGAAAAATGTATTCTGTGATCAGTAATCACCGATCTCTGGGAGGAATTTCTATGGAGGTGTGCTCTGTGTTCTAATTTGTTTTTTTTTTTTTTTTTCGTAAAAAACAATATCGAACGTTAACGATTATTTAAATTTAGTTGAAAATGAGAAAAACTTGATTAAAATTGAGTGTTTTCTTCTTTTTTTGATTTTTTGTTTTACGAACACACTTTTCGTTCCTACTTCATATGTGCATTAAACGAAATACAGTTTACCATTATGTCACACAGGCTCGTTAATTTAGCATGACGCGTAAAAAAAAAAAAAAAAGAAAGTTGAGGAGCGTTACCGTTGGCCGCCGTCACGCGAAATGGCGATCAACGGAGAGGAAGCAACATTAGCGGATCTCAGAAGTAGCGGTTCGAGATTTCAGGAGCGAATCGCGATCCTTAAATACATCAACAAATACGTACACATACAATGAACGCGAAAAAATAAATTTGCTTAATGTGCATCTCTCACTTATTTTGTTTAGTAAATCTATTCATTTTCTTCTATTTATTTTTGTATTTTTACCTGCTTTTTACGGCTGTTCATTTTTTTTCCGCGTTAAAAGTCGCGCCGGTGATAATTTATCGTCGAGTGCCGGCGATCGGCCCGGCGCGTACCCGCTTATCTCGTTCATTTTCGCGCTAAGTGCGCAAATATAGCTGAAAACGAGAAACTGGTTTTCAACGCGCACCTCCCCGTTAGAAATATCGTCCCACGCATATTCGTTCTTCTCCCTTCTCTTCGCGATCGCGCAAAGCAGGATACATTACGTGTCTCATTTGTCGCGCCGAAAATAGATCGTTCGCAATATTCGACGGTGAAATTTGTCGCGCGGCGCGAACGACGCTCGAAAATGACGCGCGAAACAAACGCGAGAGAAAACGCGAAGTTGGAAATCAATATATCGCGATGATATATCCGATGGATTGCGAGAGATGTTACGAAATCCGCGCTGCAACGATCGATGGTTATCGCGGCAGACACACGCTGATGCTCGTTCGACGTGCGATCGTAAGATCGCGATAGCAATTTCGGCGTATGAATCATCATAATGCTATCTTTTTATTCCTGGACTCTCCGCGGACTCACTTGCCACACGCGCAGGTGATGCAAGCGCGGCTGAAACATCCGTTTCTGAAATTTATGCGCGAAATTGTACTGATAATTAACAGTCATTTGATAAACCGTTGGAAATCCACAGCGCGCTTATATGTTCTCTCGAACGAAACGTTTTATCAACGTCTGGGAGCTAAAATTTTAAACCGATTTCCGTGTTATTTAAAAAACTTTGCAGCGCAAAATAATTATTAACACACACACACAATATATTTTTGTGGAAAAATACACTTAGTAAATATTAAAGAATATTTTTTTTTATTAAAAATATCTACTTGCACTGTATTCTCTTATGTACATATCTTTAAGCATACATTTGGCACACACATGCAAGCGATGATTAATGGGCGTTAAGCGGATTTCGTCGCGATCTTATATTCGCATCGGTGCACTTCTTCTTGCTTTACTTTATGCATCTGCGACAGATGTAACGCGCAGCATGTAAGGCGATTGTACGACGGGCGTCTAGACGCCGTTTGTATTTGTTTGTTCGGGGAGGTTTCCGATCGCGCGTCTTAAAATTCAGTTTTATCTCGTCGCTCTCGTTTTCTCAACGCTCCGCTCGTCGAATGTCGTGGCTGAATCGACCGATAGGCGGCCGGCCTCGCGCGCACGTATAAACGGGGTAAACGAACTCTTTGTAGCGAAGTACGAAGGAGGGGGGCACCGAATTGCGAGCCCAAAGTGCATCCGACGATAACGGAGACCGATATTATGCTCGTTTCGCAGCGACGTATCCGTTTCGTTACGTGTCGCGTTCCTCGCGAGCACATTCGTCCGAGTAGTTGTTAAAAAATTTTTCGACTGTTTAATAAATATATGTATATGTATGATATTTTAACAGTATTTTTGTTCTTCCACATCGTATACCTCGCGCATATATTAATTTTATTTTGCATACAGTTTTTATAGTCACAATATTTTATTTACATTAACGTGATTGTAGTGTTTATTATTGTTTGTATTTATTATATTATATTATTTGTATTTATTTCATATGTGTAATTTAAATTTTGAACACATATACGACAAAACCACATTTAGCAAACAATCTAAAAAAAAATATAACTCTTTTTTCTGTTTTTTTTTTTATAAAATTAAATTTTTATAAAATTGACAATGTCGCATTTTTGAAATATATATTTGCATGTTCTTAGAGCGTGTTATAATGAGCATGTGGGGTACGGTATTATGTGTAATAATGTGAAATAACATCGGTGTTCTCGCTTGAAAAGCTGCGTATTATACGTGTGGAGTTATCTGGTAAATATCCGTGAACTTTATTTGGTAAACTTCGCCTTGTTTAGCAGCAATATTAACAAACCAAATCCGATAGGCGAGCATTGCCTAATATAATAGAGAAAAATATGAATAGTGATAGGACCAAGAGAGAAGTAAGCAAGTAGAGAATACGGAACAAAGCGATGTTTTGAATTCGCTGCCTCGCGTAATAATTACAATTCACTCCGAGAGCGTAACGAGAAACGCGCGGGCACGTTGTATGAGTTGCCCGTTAAAATTTACGGCCAGACAATATTCATTGATATTATATATGATATTAAAATTTATGAAATATAATATGTTTTACACGTGAAACACGGGACATTTTGCACGGCTCTAATTGGCTAAAAATCACTCGTTCCCTCGAATTTTAATGAAAAACATATTTAACGATGTAGATAAACGTATCGCTGTAATGCCGTATATTATTACGGCGGCATTGTTTGCTTCTTATTACCGATAACATTTTTACGCGCGAGCAAATTCCGCGGTATTTAGCGCCTCTCTTTTCAAAACTGAAAATCCTCACAATGCGATTTTTGTCTCCGCGCGAAAGCGCCGCTGGAACATATTGATTTATCGAGACTTTTATATTTCATTCTACATTTATCAGATTATAGCGCGCCGGCATTATATGGAAATTCAATTATTATTCTAAATTATATTATACACCATTTTTGGATGTAAAATGAGAATTGCGTCCCTACGAAAATGAGAGATAATTTTAGTTAAATCACGAAAAATACGATATTTTTAATTTTTTGTTTACTTAAAAAAAAAAAATCCCGTGAAATTTCAAAAATAGCCTCAAAGTGCACAAAACGATCCTGCTAATGCGTCTTCCTCGCAAAAATTGTTTTCAACAATATATCATGTAGAAAATAATTATTTGTTAAAATTAAAATTTATTTTCCGCAAATCGTGTGAGTGTGTGTATGGATTCTCAAATATATAAAAGTTTTGAATTTTGTGTTACTAGAGCAGATACCGATCAGATAAAGATTAAATATTTTTTATTTCAAAAATTATATATTTTTTCTTTTTCTCTCTCTTTGTCTTCTAAGAAAAAATTAAATAAGGAATCAAAGATCGAGAAAGAGAAGCGAGAGAAGAGGCGACTAGCTTCCTGTTCATTAGACATCCGGTCGCTACGCTGTTTCACCGAGGGTGAAACGCGAACTAGAATCTCGCCAATTCGCATGTACCAGCTAATCCGGCGAACGAGTCGCGCTCACAGGCTTTTCAGCGCGTGTATACCGGTCATCCAGGTTAACGTGTCACTCGATGCCCCATTACTTATCGAACGTGCGGATTCCTCTCGCACGCTCGAGGAGCATGGAGGAGAAAAGCAGATGAAGAGAGAGCGGAAAAGAGAAAGAAAGAGAGAGAAGGAAGGAGAGAAATCTCGATACGATCGCATCGAAGTGTCGATTCTACGACGACCTGGAAATCCGCGAGCGAAACTTCCTCGAATCCACACGCGCGGTTTCCATGATTCGCGACGATAGTCCAATGCCAGATCAGCAACGACGATTATCGAACTTGTCGATCTTATGGACAATCTGCTCTCCCTCTTCCTTCCCGATGATCGTGGACTGCAAGTGGTCTCACACTGCGAAACCGCGGCCGTTGCGAAATTCCGTCGCGTATTAGCGCGCTCCGATGGCGAAACCTGTTGGTATAGACCTACTTTGCGCGGTGTCCCGCGCGGATAATTGCATAATTAATTGTTTTTTTTCTACTTTTTTTCTCTTCTCGCCGTGTGTGTTTGCGCGCACCGTGAGAATCTTGCGCATAAATTCAGACATAGAAAAACTATAAGTGATTATTATTCGTAAAATACATAAATATAATAATTTAATTACTATATAAAGATTAATATTAGATAACTTCTCGTTAAATTGCGGTTCTTGTGCTTCGCGTGAACTTGACCTGCTTGACTTGAAATGTGTATTTTTGACATTTATCGCATCATAAACTTCTGCGATGTCTTGTACGGTTTAAAAGTAAGTTTGAAGACTTCTCGTAGACTCTCTCTTCAGAGGAAATCTAAATAAAATTATTTGTGGATTCAACCTCCCCACTTCAAACTCCATGCATAATAATTTTCGTTAGAAGTAAGTTCTTCTTGACTACTTGTCCCATTAAAATAATGTGATATAAGATTTTTAAAAATGCTTTCTTTTTTTTATCAGATAGATTTTTTGTCTTTGGCCGGCTTTCATCGCGCGCACGCGCGAGAGAATTGAACCGAGAGAATGTGTCAACAATTTTCGAAAGAATATCTTATCGCAATTAAATTCGCAGAAATTTCGATCTAATTTGACGGCGCAATATTATCTCGCGCTCGACAACTTCTTAATTATCGTACGATTAATTCTTCGAGATAAAGCTTTGCTCCACTTATCTAAATATAGAGGGATATATCAATCGAGATGTTTATCCGCGAGAAAACTGTTACAAAGCAATACTTTTACTAATACGTTTCTGACTTCTCTTCCGAGAGAAACGGAAAAGCCATTCTTGCGCGACGTCGCACAAACGAAACCCGCGGCGGAATTACATCGGTTTCCATTTCGGGCGGGAATCTGCGCGCGTACGAATTTTTCCCGACGCGATCGAATGTAGTACGGAATCATCCGGGAAGGGCGCGGCTCCAATTCGAGGAAAACATTAAGGATTCGAGAGCGGATGCTCGCCGAACGGTCGGCCCAACGACGGAAACCGCGTTCATCCGGTTTAAGAGAAAAGAGAACGAAAAAAAAAAGAGAAGAAAAATAGGAAAAGAAAAACGTAGTCGAATCAACGTGCCTATTTCTAAACGGTTTCTGCGCTTGCCGGTAGAGTAGGAGGTCTTTCGCCTTCTCACGATGGCGAACGCGCCGCCGGTCTCTCTCGGTTCTCGCGAGAGTGAGATAACCGGAATACAGGTTTCTGCGGATAGAGTTGTGCCGTGACGACGACGACGACGACGACGACGACGACGACGACAACGACGGCGACGACGGCGACGACGGCGACGAGCGGCGAGAATGGTAGGGGGTATACCGGTAGAGATGCTAATGTCGGCCTTGTGCCAAATACCCGTACTCCTAGTGTCCGCGTGTGCATATGTGCGTGCGTGTATTATATGCACGCGCGAGCGAATACACGTGTGAACGCAACGCGCCGAAACCGCGCAACGGCATCGCTTCGTCTCTCCGCTGTCTTTTGGCGCAGATAATAACGCGAAAAATAATACACTTATCGGTCATCGTCGCACATCTGACGCACCACATGGATTTACCAGGCTTTAATTGAAGTAATATTTGCCTCTCACAAGGCTGATACACGCTTATCCTCTCGCGAATTCGCACAACGCAAATGTTGTTATTGTATTTTGATAAATAATAACGAAGGAATTTCGTGTTTCTCGAATGAAAATTTTAATTTTAAACGCTTTTGGAAATTTTGTCTTTTTTTATTTATCGTTTCAAAAATATACGAATTATACAATTGCACTTGCAACATTTGCGCGCGATATGTCTTCCTCTCTTTCACTGGTTTACAACAATATAACAAGCATCTCGTACTTCGAGGTAAAAAAAATAAATTCTTCTGGAAGATTCATGTTTATTTTTTTTTTCTGTTAAAAAAAGCTTCTAGAAATATATGACACACATATTTACTTGAAACAGAGTTTATTTTGCTGTATGGTAAGTGAAAATGCAAACCCAAGTTTTAGAAATGTAAATTTTATAGCTACGCACACGCGTTTTCGCGCGCGCGTTATTTTTGCATTTCGCGAAATGACTGTTACGCGACGTTAATTTATCATGCATGCATATACGTGCAATTTTTCCAACCAAAGTCAATATCGGTAATCGATCTGACTATAAATGTTTCATGAAATCGATTTTTCGAACTGTAACGCGCGCGCGAAGGCAATATAATCAATAAATCTTCATTTCGAAGGGGGAAAAAAATATCGTACATACCGAGAGTTGTGCGAATAAACACGCGACTTGGCGAAACAATCACATATCTAGAAGATTGCCATTATGCTAATTTCGTAACGGGGAGGGATTGCGCTCAAGAACATTTTGCATCATGCCGTTCTCTTATCCGCGTGGCGGTGAGAAAAAAAAATACGTTTCCGTTGACCGTAATAGCGATCGGCGTGCCACCCCGAGCAATTTTAATTGCATTTTTGTCGAGCGCGTTCTCGAGCTCTCCATTCACCTTGGATACTCGCGCTGCATGATCGAGATCGAGTCTTTACCACGATTCGTCAAACAAATTATGTCCGCCCGATTGAAAATAAAACACGGCGTGTGACAGTAAGTGAGATAAATCTGCAAAAGGAGTGCCGATGCAAAGACGTAAACTAGAATGCTATAATTTTTTTAGTGCAATTTTACGATACACATGTAATAAAGTAATATTATTGTCTGTTTTCTATTTACATATAGAGATATAGATTTTTTATTTACATATACTTGTATATAATTATCTATAAAAATAATTGTGTTGCAATGTTATTATAATTTATTACGAAGACCACACAGGTGTAAAGAAATTTATATTGTTCGTACACTTGAAAAGAGAAAGAGAGAGAGACCAAACTTGTAAGTGTCCAGGAAGATTGATATTTTATGATCGTAAAAAGTGCAGTGTCACACACATACACACACACACATTGCGATACGCGATAAAACAGATTTACAGACACTGAAAGCAAAGAGCAAACGATAATTTAGAATATTTAGATTACAAGGATCTAAACGCGCTGAAGAGAGAGAGAGAATAGAACAGTCCGGATAGAAAACTGTCACTTTGAGTGTAATCTAAATAAATGTCTTTTTTTATGGACAAGAAGCCATTCAGTGCGTCCGCTTACTTTAGATCGCGTGCCGCACGGTGATTTAGATCAGTATTTAGATCAACACCCAAGTCTAGTGTCTACGTATAGAATGTCTCAACTGTATTATCCAATATATCCAACTTGAAGTAAATCAGTAATAACTATGTATAACTGTTGCACTTTACTGAGCGTTTGCTTGTTTGCATGAACTAACCAGGCTGGACACGTGGTGTCCAATATTTAACAATATTGTCTTAAACGCAATTACAGGATGTAAAACCGTTCGCTTATTCTTTTTTTTTTTTTTTTTTTTTTTTTTTTTTTTTTTTTTTTTTTTTTAATCTCTCGATCGATGCACCGTTTAATTAAATCGAAGCGCGCATTTGTCGAGACGCAGGCGGAGATCGCAGGCGGATGCATCTTGGCGTGCATATTTCCGCGATTTCGTCATTCCGACGAAAACCTTGAATTACGTAAACGGAGATTCGAAGGGGAACCGGAGATAATATAAAGAGACGCACTGTGCGAAATTTTGCTCTGTCTTCGTTCGATTTAAATTCATCTTTTAGATTTCGAAGAATTAACTTTGCGCTCAAAATAGAAAGAAAAAAAAGACAAACTTTGAAAAATTTCGCTAAATAAACACTTCTTGTATATTTCATGTATACATGGAATATACAAGCTACTTACGAGCTATTCTTGGGAAATAACTGAGAGAAAAGAAATTAATTTTCAATGTTCAGACGATAACATAAACAGGAGAAAAATTCGAACAAAAAAGTTACGTCGCGTGAAAAATCTCCGAGCGCGAAAAGAAAAATTGTTCGTTGCCATTGTCGTCGTCGTCGTCATCGTCGCAGTGATCGACCAGCCGCATATCCGTTGATCGCGATTGCATCGCGGCAAGAAAGAAGGTTAGACCGGGCCGCGGCGCGTTAGGCACGGCGCGAAAATCACGTGAAAAACTGGCTGTCCTAGAAACGGACCGACCAGTCAGTGGCACAAACCGCTCCTGACGTGCGCACGCATATACACACGCGTGCGATCTTTGATACGCATTATCGGCATCGAACGGAATGGCGGGGAGTCGAGAGAGGGGACTCAAAATGCGCGCCGAAGTAGCTTTTCTAGCGCGCCGATCAAGGCGGGATCAAGTGTCGCGAACAAGTCTCGAACGGTTACGCGAGAACTTCTTGCATTTTCTTTTTTACCGGATTGTTAGCTGCGCGATTTAACTACGTTCGGAGCGTTCGCGCGCTGGCAACACGGTAGTAATAACGTTGAATAGTGAATTATTAGCTCGATTATATTACGTCGGTTTTTGCCTTTAAATAGCGACGGCTATTTTCAATTTTCTCTCTGTCGTTGCGTTAAATACTCAGCACGAAAACGTCGACTTTGCGAGAGTCGACGTTTGAAAAATTGTTATACTTAAATTTTTTCGCTAAATGCAATGCCAATGTGTTCAAAATAATTTTTCTGTCGCTTCACGATCGTGATGAAACGTAATTCGGCAGCTTGCGATAAGTATTATTAGGATCAATTAATTGTTATTGCGCGATTTCATCGTCACTTAACGTAATCGTAATCACGTTGCCTCTTAAACATGGCGATACATCGCCACGGGATAAGAGAGGCGAACGCGCCTTTTTTTTTCCCCTCGCGACTTGAAAGTAGGTGCCCGCCGGTTGCGATAAAATCGCAGAAAATAACCTTTGAGTACCTGGTTTTCCATCGGCTTCTAATATCCCGTGCCAATCTTCCTCGGCAATCGCATTGCGAAATGCCCTTCGAGGAGCCGCGCGTCCAATTTCTCGAGGCGCTTCGTAACGTCGTGGACTCGCCACTCGACCTGGTCTCCGTTTCATCGAGCGGATCAGAACAGATTTGCCGATTGGCGTCTCGTGGCCGCGAAAGAAAGAATTCAGTGTCTCTCCTAAAAGACATCGAATCGATAAATCGCGAATTTCGTCTCCATGTAAAACAATCTCTTTTGTTATTAATACTAATGCGCACAATTTCTATTTTAAAATTGTTTAGTTTTATTTTTTTAATCTTAATAATTATATGAGATATGATCTCGTACTTTAAGACATTCGCTATAATGTCCTCTTTATTGTAAAGTCAACGCGCAAACTATTTTTACCTTCGAATTGCAAGTATTGCAAGACGTTCGAATAAACGTCGTTTTTTCTTTCTCAAATCTTGATTAAAATCCATCTTGATGGGATTTTCTATTTTTTTTTTTCGGAGTTTTCCTCATTATAAAGTTTTCTCTTCTTCACAGATCAGTTTTTATTAACGTGAGGAATCCCGACCTAAGCTAACAATGTGTATCCGTGCGCAATGCGTCTTCTCAATTATCTGATTAAGATTTTATTATTACGGGATTTTCCGTTGAATGTTTATCTATCGTTCTCACGCGCGCGGCATGTATTTACATGTCTTAATAGATCGGCACGATCATGTTTGCGGCAAACGCAGTTTCTGATTATATAATTCATATAATAATTTAAGGAACATTACTACGACGCGCTTTGAGAATATCAGAAATCGTTTTATATAACTTGTTTTGCTGCGCGAAAAAATCGTGTCAAGCAAACTTGACACAGCGAGACAATATACTTGTTAAAAGGATGTTTTTTTTTCTGTAAAATTATGTTGGTCACGTTTTGCATATTTAAGAGATGTTTATTACCGCAACGCGATTTCTGGCGGCAATATGTAGAAGCAATATGCACTTTGGATTGAAAAATGAATAAAAATTAATCACGGAAGTGTTAAATGTTTTCTTGTGGAGGAAATCGCTTGTCATTGGATTTAAAATCTCGATACATTTTCTTGATCCGATTCATTGAATTTCTTAAGTCATTCCTAGGAGTTTCGTCCTTCGACGCTATGTACATAATGTATGTAACACATGTTGAAGTGAATTACGCGCTAGATAGAAAAGTTATTTTATAATTAGTTGCAAAGAACCTTTAAATACTCGCTCGTTAGCCTCGATAACAAGTGTAATTTTTTTTGTTTAAGGATAAGAGAGAGAATATCACTCAATTATCTGAAAATGATATGTTCGCGAATGTAGAAGAAACAGTGATATTCATTTGCGTTCGCGCGCGCGCGGTAAAAAAAAAAATTATATGTAAACGCGCGCGCGCGTTAAATAAATTATATAACTTAAAATGTTATATTTACATTTATAAGTACGCTTATGAAACATGAATTTCACCATATTGTGCGTAGTGATCTTTTGTAAACATTTCGTTTTTTGTACGCCGCTTTATAACGCATCTAATATTTCACGAATTACGGATTTTAAATTTTTCACATATCTGTGAAATTTACATTTCACAAATGTGAAAAATTTACATTTTTAATTTACATAATCGACCCTAATATTTTTCAACATTAGTAGTAAAATATTATAAATACAGGTATTCTCTTTTTTATGTCTCTTACGCGAGTTTATTTTATCTCTTGAACAAAAATCCGAGAAAACAAATCTCTCAACTCGACATCCACCGAGAACTCGAACAATTCGCGGTCGCCTCAGCGAGTGATGTCGCAAAGTTATGTGTCGCGATAAATCTGCGGATGCCGATGCGAGGAGCTACACATACAGGGACGGATGATATTAGAAATTGTCCTGCGAGAAAGACGCGCGGATTTATTACACGGATGCCAGAGGATCGCGAGGCCCCGCTGCTGGCGGCGCGAGTAATAATCCTCGAGCGTTCTCTAATGCGACTTGGGGAACCGGGCGGCCTCCAACGGTCTGAAATCGTTCCCCCGTGGTCCCCGCGGTCCTGCCCGGCCCGTGGGCCCCCTTCCGCCCGTGGTCCCCGCATCGGGCTCCCCGTCCCCACTTCCTTTCACGGGGACAGTGAGAAGAACGCGCCATCTTGCTTAGACCGCGGCGTGTGCGCTTGCCGAATGCCCGTCGCACATACACACGTGAAACTCTGGCTTCTAGCGCGACAAAGAAACTTCTAACTCTCGTTGTCGTGGCTCGCCCGTCCCTTGCCACGGCAGAGGAGGGCCCGCTTCGCCACTCGCTCGTTCGCTCCTTCATCGTGTTTCGTTCGAAGCGCTCGTGAATGTGCGCGAGAGAAAGAGAAAGAAAGAACGGACTTCAAGGACGACGCTGAACCGATCGATCAAGCCGGCCAGATCGTTCGCGATGCTCCAAGGAAACGATCCGTCACGGAAATTCAGGGATACTGGCCTCTCCTCACGATGGACGGCATGTCGCGAATGGGGAAACCGGGGGGGGGAACCTAGGGAGGGAAGTAAGGGAACGAGTTTTTCGTCCGTGTGGCTTTAACGCCCCGCTACGAATAAATTAATCCCGTGGGCGGCGCGCTAGAGATCGCGGCACCATGTCGGATTCTCCACGATTCTCTCGCGGCTGCTCCAATTTAGAAGGATACGCGGCAAAATAACGCGCGAGGAAGCAACGCTCGAAGGATAAAACGAGCGATAAAATCTGCTGAATAATGTCTATTATTAATATTTATTATTACTAGTGTTAGTTACTAGATTCCGAAATATCGGTTTTTCGTGATCGGTTACGTTTACGCCATTATAGTTAGAGACACGTGACACATCAAGTAATTACATAATTGCGTGCATTATATTTTTGCGACACAGAACAGATAATGCGGAACGATATATGCGTTTGATAATATCGCTCGTGCGCGCTCTCGCTATTTCTCGCTCTCTCAGAGTCGAGTAAATAATAATATATACATTATATATATTCCAGATTTAATTAAAACGGGCAGCGATAATTTGTAACCGTAATTGTAAAAATCGCACGCTGTAGATACACGCAATTATCATGCCGATGAGGCGCCATAAATATCCCGGCGAACACGTTGGCTACGCGCGTGTATATACGCGCGACTTGTACAAGGCGATTGCCAAGTAAACTGCAGGGTACAACGTCTCTGTACAGGCGGCCGTGTAGCCGGTGATGAGACCACGCGTTAATTAATAATGCGATCATCGTCGCTTCCGGTATCAAGCGGTGCGAACGCTCGCAACGTCGTAGTCGTCTCCGTGCGAGACGACGACGACGACGACGATGCGATCCGTCGACGACGACGCAAAGAGAGGTAACGGCGGCGATTCCATTTGCGGAGAGCGAACACGAACGATCGATCGCGAACGATATCGCCCGCCTTTTTCTGTAGACGCAGAACTCGGTGTAACGAATCGGAAATTATACGAGGGGGCAATGCGTTCGCGCGGCGGTAATATAAATGAGCGTGCTTAAGTGAACGTACGCGGCAACGCCGCGCGCGCCGCTCTTCGATTCTCCTCTCCTCTCCGAGCGAAATCGAAGGTAGTAAAATTATAATCACTTTGGAGAACAATAATTAGTATTCGCGGTTGTTACATAGCACTTGGATTGCGCTTGGTTGTTACATGGTTGTTAGTATATTAGTTATTATATTCTATTAGTTCTGTTATTCAATCTCTCACTATACACTGAAGTACATCAATCTTTGTCATCGAATAAAATTGTCCTTGTCGCCTAACATTGCCTTTTTTTTTTGTTTTTGTTTTATATTATTAATAAAAATTCTTAATTCATCCTCGCTCTGTATCTTGCAAAAAAACAAAAAAAAATACATACACGCGGTACACGTGCCAGTCTCGAACTATACGTGTGCGCGCGTGTCTCTGCAAAACCGCGCGCGCGTTTTTCTGCCCCGATGAGCGACAGAGTGACACAGAGCGATGTTTCGCGTGCCTTGCGGTTTCATTTCGCCTCGCGGCGATGCGAGAATCGCACGCCCGCGCTAAAAAATGGCGTCGTACAATTAAAAACGATACTTGGGGCGTTATCGTTCCTAGATCGGTCGCGCGATTGCTGTATACGTCTCGCGCGGCGCCGCGTACGTATGCACATGCGATTCATTTCTTTCGAATTCCGCATCAGCCCACATAATAGTGTCCACGGCAATAATAATGCAACGTTCGCGTGCAACCAGCCGCGCCGTGTCGATCGAATTCTCCACCGTCTCACCCCCTCTCTTCCGTATCAAATCGGGTTTCTCCTCGATAAGGCGCTCTCAGAAGGCGCTGATTTCGGTGATTTATCCGCATGAATTTATGACCGGTATATCGGTTATAATTCACGGATGACGTGAATCGAAAACAAAAGAAAAAAAAAGGGTACAAAGTTCGAGTACAATGTAACTTAGATCGTGATACAATGAATGCAATGTCTAATTATACTTACGTGTACACACTTACTCGTTTGAATATCTCGTGTATCTGAGATGAGTGCGCACTTTTACAAATTGCTCGCGGAGCGACTTGTCTTTGCAACGCTAAATTAACTTTCTTGCTTTTTTTTCCCAAAGTTTTGATAAATTATTTTGTGAAAATAGAATGCTACGTTTTACATTGAACACTTTCCTAATTTTTAAATTTTAGAATTGTTTTTAATTTACAGCGTATGGTTTTAAAGTCCTAGTTCTTGATTTCTTAATTTTACACATAAACAATTTTACACAAATTTATTTTATATTTTGTTTTTTGTTGTTTTTTTTTTTTTTAAATAACCTCATATCCATTAACTTTGATTAGCGTGTAGCGAAGCTATTGCGTCGCGGTCCGTAGTCCAAATTTTCCAGCATCATCGGCGGATCGAATCACGCGCGTCAGCAAATTGTGTCATCGGTCGACCTTGGATCGATCAAAGTGGAAAACGCGTTTGTGTGACGTAATGGACATCGAGTGCGTGGTTGTCGCCGGTCGAACGTAGCAGAAGCGATTGACAGCGACGATTGTTTCTCGTCCACGTGGCTGGCACCGCCATCGGAAAATACACAGGTTAGCTACTTCTCGAACTGTAACCACCGGCGTCGCACAAAAGCGGCCTGAGCACACATAAACGAACGCAAATATGCGCTCGTCGGGAAAAGAAAACGACAGAACGGTGTAACATATATTACCGTGAAAGATGCATCGCTTTAATCGCACGTTTCGCACGAAAAATGCTGAAGAAACTGCATACTTGACGTTGTGCTTCTTATCTTGAAGTGGAAACGGGATATTATATCATGCGCTTTTGATAAAGAGAAGAGAAAAGTAAAATTATACGCGAAACAGCAAAACGTTTTATTTTCGCTTTTAGAACAAAAAAGCGTTACAAATAAGTTGAATTATACATAAAACGATATACCTAACATTTATTTAAAACTAAATTACGAATCGGCGGACGTTGATTTATATTCAATATTAGAATCAAGACTTTTTAAATTGTGTGGACAATTTTCCACACAATATAAATAAATAATAAATAAATTTCTAAATTGCTGTTTGTCGGGAAAAACACATCGTCGCTGATCAGATCGTAGTTTACTGGCGACGCACTATTTCAAATATATATTTGATGTGACACATTAATCAAAGAAATTTCAAAGAACTCAGATACACGACGAAACAAAGAGCGTCACGTATGGACGACGTATCCGCGAAGGTAAAATGCGTCGTTTGAAAAGAAGCAAGTACACAAACCTAACCGCTCAATCGCTCATTGTTCTCGTGTTCGCATATTTAACAATCGTTATCAGCGACACTTTTGCGGGCCGCTCGGCCGACGACGTGAAGACACAACGCTACCAATTACCGGCGAAAAAAAGGACAAAAGCGGCACACAGCGCGCGCTCTCGTTGCCTTTGTTCGCCGTCGTCGTGGTGCACCGTCACGTGGTCTATCTTTGTCATGGAACGGCGTTCGATGTTGTTCACGTGCGCGGCGCGGTTAGATCGAGCGAGGCCCCCGCGCGCGCACATCGACGTGTGTCCCCTTTATTTTTAATCTGCGCTTCAAATCACGCCGCGTACCCGCGACGCGCGCGTCGATGTTGTACTCGCAAATATCGATTCTGAAAAGCGCCGAACAATGGCGCTTATTTTCTGTTTTCAATGGCCATTGTGCCGGCCGCAGTCGCGGACAGCAACTGTGAGCGTCTTCTGTCCACCCCCGCGCACCACTCCCGCCGTCCCCGTCTGCGTCCTACATTTTTGCGCCCGTCTTTGCGCGTGTTCTTTAGCGCATTAACACTCATACATAATATTCAACGACGGAAAAATGAAAGGGAGAGAAAAAAAGAGGTATCGATCTCGCGGACCGATGTCGCGGGTTAAAGATTAAACTCTCTCCGCTGTGTTTTTTAAAAAATTGAAGAGAAAAGAAAATACAGAAGAATATATTCAGCAGAGAGAGAAAAAGAGAGAGAGAGAGAGAGAATATGTGGTAAATAGAAAATTATATAAAAATATATATCTAAGAGAAAGTGTGTAAGTGTAAAAATGATTTTAAAATCCAAGTATATTCCTCGGCCGTTTTTTGTAATTAAATTTGCGGATTCTCGCGACTTCTTCATTCGGATTTGAACAAGTGTATCGAGCTAGTGCACATTCGATTACTTGGAGTGGAGAAGTACAGGCCTCTCTGTAATAATTCTTCGTAAGGTTTACCTTCGCGTATCGCCTCGTTACGACGCGCATACATCACTCACGCCGGAACCCGTTCTCAATGTTGCAATTAATGACAACCGACGCGACTCGCGATTTTATTCTTTCGCGCGATCGATCGGCATACATATAGAGACCGTCGTAAAAATCTACGATTGTGAGAAATGTAAACGATACTGCGCGCTCGCGCGCGCCGGTAATAACGTGGCGGTTGTGTCGCCACGATGCCCCCGTGTGTATTGCGAAAGCGATAGAATAATTCGACGTCATTCGTATGCGAAAATATCTTTCCATCGCGCGCGCGCGCGTTTCCGCAGCGAACAAACGCGAGTCTTTTTCCAGAGAAAACTTTTTGCCGACTTTATCTTCTAACTTTTTCTGCGGACTTTTTTTTAAGTCTGACACGTTTTTCTTAAAATAATTACAAAAGAAATGATAGGAGTGTTTCGCATTTGTACGCATAAGAAACGTTTGTATTTTGCGCAGATAAACACTTCGAGGTATATCTGCAGATATTTCATTTTCGCGTTGATTAAAAGCCGCGGTTGTGTGCTCGCTTAATCTTCAAGTAGTTGCGCATAGCTTCAGGGTTCGGCGAGCAACGGCTAACTTTGTGAGTAATTCGATGACCACGCGGGCAGATAATGCAGCGGGACTCGTTCTATCTTTTCAGAACGATCTCAATAACGTCAGCGCGCAGTGATAGAACGCGCGTGAGATGCTGGTATTTAACCTTCCTCTGTTTCTTCAATCTTCATAAAGAGTCAACTCGTTTAAATTACAAAATTGCTCTTTGATATCACGTGCCTATCAATTTTTCTTCATGAAAAGAAAATTTTTCTGACACGAAAAATTAACAGACAAATCGCAAGTACAACGGCCGAAAAATTTTTATTATTAACAGTCGACCTTGTAGCGATGCACGCGGAAGTTTTAATTGTGTGTTTCCGAGAAGAACTTAACGATCACAGACAAAGTACCCGAGAGTACGAAGAGCTCTCATGTCGCGCACTTTGTCAAGAGACGATGACGAACGATCGTAAAAGATTCATCGGGGAACCGGTCATTTGGAGCATCGATCGAATCGCTATAGTCAACGGTAAAGACGTCGCTTGTCGTCGTGAAAAGAACTGAACGGAGAAAGAGAGAATCGCGAATTTTATCTCCGCGATTTTATCGCGTTGATACAAAATATTTTTGTTGCAATAGTACGTAGTACTACTATACTAAGTAGCGTTTTGAGCAGGAATAAGATTTTTCTATTCAAACATCATAATATCGCATATCGATATATATATCGCATATCGATATATATCGCATATCGATATATATATCGCATATCGATATATATCG
>QVOA01000657.1:0-24381 GCA_014825685.1 Pseudomyrmex cubaensis
ATTTGTTTCTCTAACGACGTTTCTTTGTTTCAAGCAACGTGAAGGACATCAACTCCGTTCTGGAGGTGACGGTGTACGACGAGGATCGGGATCACAAGGTCGAGTTTCTCGGAAAGGTGGCGATACCGTTGCTGAAGATTCGCAACGGCGAGAAACGATGGTACGCGCTGAAGGACAAGAAGCTGAGGGGCCGCGCGAAGGGCAACTGCCCGCAGATCCTCCTCGAGATGACCGTGGTGTGGAATATATTCCGGGCGTGCGTGAGAACGCTCAATCCGAAGGAGAAGAAGTACATGGAGCCGGAGGTGAAGTTCAAGAGACAGGTCTTCCTGCGAAACGTACTCAGACTGAAGGCCATCATCGTCATATTCATCGACATCGGGAAATATGTACAGTGAGTGGCATTGTATTGAAGAATATCGTTTCCGGTTTCGATAGCAATAGCAAACACAAGTACCTCGCACAATCTAAAGAGAATGTGTATAATCTTACGAAAGGAAAAGAGATAGAGAGAGAAAAAAAACTTATTAAGGCTCGTGAAAGTTGAACTAAGAAATATATAAGGCCAATACGATAGCCGGAAATTCCAGGTTTGACTCCTGGCTGAGGAGTTTTTTTCGCAATATTTTAAAATTAGTTCGGGGGTATTCGGGGTCTTTCTCACATGAGATGCAAATCTAGCATCCTGTAGGATTTTTAGGATTGAAATCTCAATTCAAAAATTCACTTGTAAAAATTTACAAGTGAACGCGTTATATGTGTATATATATATATATAGATACACGTACAGTTTCCGCTCAACATCCTGGAAACGGCTCGTTTTGGCCTTATATATTTCTTAGTAAAAAAAAATAAGATACTGCTTTTTATGAGAATTCTATGCAATCTGCTTAGCTACTCTTTGATAGAAAACAACTGTCGAGTAAAGTAGACGTCTAGTTAGTTAACAAAACAAATGGTTTTTGTTTTGTTAACTGTTTGTAATACTATTTTTCGCTTCTTTTCTACGGTTAGGAGCTGCTGGGAGTGGGAGAACAAGATGAGGAGCATCGTCGCCCTCGTCATTTTTATTCTAGGATGCTACTACTTCGAACCCTACATGATACCGGGCGTGGCGTTACTTATTCTCGTCAAGTATTACCTGGTACGTCATTCTCCGTTTATCCGGTGCGTCAATGTATGTTTATTTGTATCGATTTACTCTTACAAAGTTTTAATCCCGCGCCTCCCGTGTCTTCGAAACCCAATGCGTATCCAGAATGTGTCGTACACATTCCGAATACACGTGTTATGATAGAAAAAAACCAGTTCTAGGATTCGATTTAACAGTTTTTTATCCGCGGTATATATGTCTTTTAATTTAACTGCTGAATCTATAGCTTTCAAAGTCATCGTCAGGTTTTTGCTGATTGCCAACGCAAGGGATTAAAATTCGAGCTAGCACGACCTTATGGATCCTTACAAGAATTAATTGATTTGTGCAGAAACGCTTACAACGAAACTGTCTCAGACGTAAGTAACAGCAGCGTACCAGCGATACCACAGGTCTAAAAAAAAAACAAAAAAAAAACAACAAAATATTAACACAAATATATTAACATTTCCTCCTAAATACTCAACAATTAATCGAGATAATGAAATTTACAGCAAACAAAGGTGGCTTATTACCGAAACGCGACTTACATCTGGGACAGTCGCCTAACTACTTTTCAACTCTGTATAATCTCTCTTTGTGTCTCTTTAGTCTTTATTCTTCGCCTCTCCCTATTTGCCTTTCGCAGATCCACTGGCCATGAGTATGTACATATATATATATGCAGTGATGAAGCTCGTTTTATAAATATTATCATCCGACGAATGAAGCATACGCTTTCTCTGAACAATCATAATGCGCTTATTAATGCTCGTTTTAATTTTTTTTTCCTCGTGTGTATGTGTATGCGATGTAATGTGGCGAACGAAAACTTTTTCTAATTAGTTCTGTCGTCGAGGAAAATAATTTCTTGACTTCTCATTTCAAGAAAACCGAACGAAACTGAAGAAACTCTTATAGTCCGCTTTCGTCCGAATCCAATCTCCCAGCCTCTCTTGTGTACATTTTTTTTTTAAATTCTCCCGCATTAGACGCAACTCGTCTTGACGTCCGCTTCTCGTTTTCTTTACTGGCGATGCTGCATGTCGTATTTCTTTGCTACCTGTCAGCTTAGCGGCGAGAGGAGCGGGTTCAATCATTGGATTTGCGGGCAGGTCGCTGTGATGACGGGCGCACCTTTGATTTACGCGACTTCGCAGTTTCAAGATCACGGACCCGAAATCGGATCCGACGACTGTCCGCCGACGCCGGGCGACGACGATGACGACGAAGACGACAAAGATAAGGTAACTGTCATCGCGTTGTTTTTTTTTCAAGCAGGAGCCTGTCTAGATTATTCGGCCACGGAGGTAATTTTTTACAAAAGAATATTTTTTCGTCGCATTTTTTTTTAAATAAAACAAACTAAACCATTTTTTTGAATTTGTTTTACTCAAAGACAAGAAGTAGAAAATTTGTTTTAGATGAAAAATTGTCGTGAAACGATTCTCTTTAAATGTTTCCGACAACGCGCGCGATTGTACGTCCTGTGGTGGAATCGTACAACCGTATCATAAATGATTATAAATAAACTAGCTGTAGAGATAATGAAGAATACAAGAGGCAATAAATGTGTCTTCATTTATTATTTATCTATCGGAGGAAGACTCGGCGTTGCACCCGGTAAATTTACGCATCGCGACCTTCGACCTTTAATGCAAATTTATCATTAACGCTGATCGGTCTCCCTTGTGTCCGGAGTAATAAGCTCAAGTGTTAAGAATTATGCGCCATCGCGCAGAGTGTTTTATGCACCTCGTTACGCTCCGTGTACAGTGACAATGTGTACGGATATATATCCTGATAAAGATGTTATCTTTACTACCGAGAGTAGCCACGTGTTTCTGTCATGCAAGTTTAATTACGGTATTGCGCGTTTTTGTACTAAACAATTTATCGCGATAAGATAAAAAACATTCATCCAGCGAAACGCATCGAAATCCAACTAACAACCAGAAGACATATTAATTTTTTCCGAGGTCTTCATTGGGTTTTTTTTTCTACAAGGTGTTCTTGGAAACTTTTCTCTGCGGTTTTCTGTTCTGTTTCTGTTCTATATTTTTTTACAATCTATATATTCTGTATATATCCTCAAAATGTTACATTTATACATGTATATTGTATATATTATATATACTTATTATTTGTTTATATTATTTGTTTAAATTATTTATTTATATATGTTTATTAGGAGTTAAATTTATATGTTAAAAACGTCCACTGAGACTGTGTTTTCTCAGGAAGAAAAGAAGAGCCTGAAGGAACGTCTGCAGGCGATACAGGAAGTGACGCAGACGGTGCAGAACTCGATCGGCTACCTGGCCAGTCTGTGCGAGAGGGTGAAAAATCTCTTCAACTTCACGGTACCCTACCTGAGCTACCTGGCAATAATCCTGGCGATTCTCGGGGCGATCGTGCTCTACTTCATTCCTGTCCGGTATCTGATCCTCGCCTGGGGAGTCAATAAGTTCTCTAGAAAAATCTTCAGGCCTCACTCCGTGCCCAACAACGAGCTTCTCGATCTTATATCCAGAGTGCCTGACGACGAGGAACTGCTTAATTATAGGTGGGCATTACACGATCTAACGACATGGATATTGAAAAAAACTTGTGTCTCTCATCTAACGAGATTAATCGAATTCTTTCGCTTATAGATGTAGAAAAACGAGCGTGCGTATGTCGCGGGAAACTCAAGTATAAATGCGTGGTTCGCCGTATCTTCAGTTTTCCTATCGTTAAAGATAATAAACATGGCTCTGTGGATCTCTATTTTATATATTTCAACTATAATAATCTACTCTTTCGTATATTCTAAAACATAGTATGTATGTAATATAATAATTTATTAACTTTTTGCACCGAAATGACGAGAGTCCGACTCGTCATAAGACTTTCCACGCAATGACGAGCGCTGCACTTGTCAGGAAAAAGTTTTGAGTAATAAAATATTTTGACAAAAATGTATAAAAAAATTAATATAATGATTTTATACAATTAGAAGAAGAATTTAAGTGTTTGGTTGTTCACCATTAAAAGTGACAGAGATAGCACGTCTGGACGTGATTGCTCGCAAATAAATTGCAGTGGAGGAAGTTAATATATAGCAAGTATGATAACTTTAATTAATGCAGCGACAATCCTCGTAAATTATCGTATCAGCCGATGTTCGTCGCTTTGTGTCGCTCGGCGCTTTTGAGTTCGCAAAGGAAAAACGCGACAGGGGTCGTTCAACGTCAATCTCCTGTTGTTCTTTTGCAGAGAACTGAAACCCGTGCCGACGGCGGATTGCGAGAGGGGCGGCGGCAGCGGCGGAAGCGGCGGCAGTCCGAGCACGAGCGCGACGCGGAGAGAGCAAAGGAAGAAGCACAAAGGGGCGTAGCAGAATCTCCCGCGGCCGGAAGTCGCGGGTCCACGGTCGTCCAGCATCCTGAAATCGGTCCTGCTGCGCCGGAAGCTGCGACAGCGAAAGGGATCAGCGGAAAACACGGATGTGATCGACATAGACTGAACACTCTTTCATTTTCTACCCCCTCCACCTGCGTCGCGAGACCTTGAATCGAGCGTCAGTCGTTTGGCGAAGGTGTTTCGCGTGAAAACGTCGGTGTTCGCCTCGAAGGAGGCAAGAAAAAATGTAATAAAAATTATCATCGATAATATTATATATATATGTGTAACGAAATAAAAAAAACACGAGAAGAAGCGTATAAGGAAGAGAAGGGACGGAAGAAATCAGAAAGATGCGAGATGCAATCTTGAAAGTAAATGAAAAAAAGAGGGAGGGCCGCGTTTCGAGCATATCAAAAAAGAGAGCGAGGAACGTGTGTTCTTTTAGAAATTCATTAATTAACAAATTGACAAATTAATTAAAGATAGATATTTAAACAAAATGCGAGATTGCTTCCCTTGAGGGAAACGCTCGTCGATCGTTTCGTCCATCGGTGTCGTTATAGTTAGCAGTTAGAGATCGTTATTATAGAGAGAGAGAGAGAAAGATCGGATATATAGTGAGATGTAAAAATGCAAGTTAATTAATTAAAAAAAAAAAAAGTATTTTCCAGGACAATTTAACTTTTAGAAGTCGCGCGAAAATTGGGCGCAACCGGATCTTGCGAAAGGACATTGCAGATATTTTCTGACCCGAATGTTCCGCCATGCTTTTCTTATGTTGTTTCGGTCTTTTTGTCTCGAATGTCGCGTTGAGAACGTCGTTGACAATTTTTGACAATTACAATATGGCAATTGTGATTGAATGATGTTTCCTTGCGAGCGTGAGAGGCAGTTTGCAATTTTATTAATAAGAAACGCACGGCGAAACTTCCGCATTGACTCAATACATTCGCGCATGCGGTTGTGCGAAATCGCATACGCACGCTTTGCATACTACGTTGCGCGCTGCGATTCCCTTCTAAAGCGTCTGACGTTATTTAAGTCTTCGTTTCAACGCACAGTTTTATGTGTTGATTAGATGAAAAGGAAACAAAAAAAAAAAAAAAAGAAAAAAAAAAAAAAAAAACAAAGCCGAGGTGATTGCCTTTTTTAAAAAAAACCGGAAATCGTCCATGCAGCGGCGCGTGTGTTTGCACAACGACCGATTTCGCTTTCGGATTAAGTTGTTTTTTTAATAATCCGATCTTAATAAACGAAGACACGCGAACGCACCTTCGCGTGAGCGGGGAAAACTTTCTTAGCGCGCGGGGGGAAAAAGCAAACAAGTTCGATGTCCTGGTCGCGATTTTATTCGAGCGTTCAACGCGATTATACAACCGCCGTGACATTTTCTGTTCGCCGCGCGCGCTTTTTCCTCTCCCTCTCCTTCCGAGATATTAAACTGTCGTTTCAATGCGCGCAAAACTGTCGCGTAATCTAAAAACGTTGAATGTACACGCGGTGCACCCGCCAAGTACCACCAGCTGCTCTCGCAACACAATTCGAAGCGCGAAGAAGTTCACTTCCCGATCGTCTCAAGTCCGTATTTTTTTGTTTGTTTTGTTTTCAATGGAGAACGTGCGTTACTGGCTGTGTTAAAAATGTATTGTTAAAGAGACATTCCATAGCTCTCCATTCTGTGCAAATAACTACCGATTTGAGACAAAATTCGGGAAAATGAGCTCTTCGAAAATACGATCCAGTGAAAATCGCATCGAGTGTGGTTTTTTTTACTTCTTTTACATGTACGTTATTCTTTAGAGACAATCAGAGTTGAATATATATTTAGTTTTATCACATCTGTTCGAACAACTTATTCTCTTATTTTTAATTTCTTCGATATAATTAAATAATTTTAATTAACAAAAAAGTAGTGACCTAACAATAAAAGTGAACTTCGAATTGGCAATTATTAAGTTATCGGCGATTAGCGGTCGTTGTGAAAATGCGTTCGCGCGCGAGGAAGCGAATAGTAATATATATATAAAAAAAAAAAAAATATTTATTCCTAGACAGATTATTTTACACCGGTTTGCGCGACCGGTTCGCGAGAGAGTGTGAGCGAGAGAGAAAGAGAGAGAGATGGTAGTAGAATCGCTGATCCATTTTTCGCTTTTCTATAATTATATACTATAGTTGTTACACACACACATACCGCATACTTCGTCTTTTTCTCCAGTCTTTCATCTTCGATTTAACCCGTACTCATGAACTATGTAATAAACCGCGCCTCGACGATCCTCTCGGCACATTTCGGAGACTTTCTCGTTATGGAGCACCACATCACCGCGGGGCGCGCGTCCACTTTTTACACGTACATGAGAGACACACATCTCCGCACACGAATTCACACGACGCATTTACACACGGGACTTCCTCTTCCTCCTCTCTACATTGAGTATTATTTTCGGACCTCTGTGGTGAGTGAAACGCATTTCGGAGATAATAAGTATATCGAACAATTTACATACGCGTTGTAAAAACAAAATAAAATAAAATAAAATCGACTCCAAGTTTACTTTAGGAAAGGTTTTAATTAGTAGTTTTAGTTTTAGGAGAAAAAACAATGTAACAGTAATATTCGATATTTTCGGTAAGAAAAGACCTCGAGAAAAAACATACGATTGCGAAAGAAGATAAAAGGAAACAAAGTCGAGTAAAAAAGATTCACGCGATAGTCACGGGATTGCGCGCACCGCGTTATTCTTCTTCTTTTTGTTTTACCAAGAAGGCCTAAGAGGCGAGCGTAAAACAGACACTTACACCGTTACACATCGTGACAGAGCTTTACGTCATCTAGTCAACGAATTTACTTATCGAAAAACGCGTTTTCCGCATTTGTGTTTTTGTTTCGTTTTTTTCCGGGGCTTCCCGATCTGCTTTTTTGACGTCTTATCGTCCGCTCTGCGAAATTGCTGTATGTATACATTGTATTCCGTGCGCGTATACATATGTGCACTGTTTTTTTATTATTATTATTATTATTATCTCTTCCCCTTACAAAAAAGAATATTTTAGATACACGATATTTATCTCCGCGCGCGAGACGAGTTTGATTAGTTGGAAATCGAAAAAGTTGATATTCTCTCTATTTTGAATATGTATAACGGAAAGCGGTATTGTATAATTTCGATTTCCTGTTGAAGGAGTTACCTTGAAATATACAAAAAAAAAAAAAAAAAAAAACATTTCTCTGTATATATATATACAAAAGATTATATCTAAACTAAAGAGAGAGAAAGAGAGAAAAGGGACAATAGTCTGAGATCGAATAGGAAAGTCAATTCTAACGATAAGCGAGAGAGCTATAGAGCTGTTCGAGGAACGAACGTTTTCTCCTAAAAAAAAAAAAAAGTTATACTGAAACTTTTAAAAGTTCGGCTATGTACACGTTGCACATTAGCATCGAATACATATTGTACTCTTGCCAAATATATTGCAATCTCGAGTCTCGATTTTCTGAACACCCTTCTGCGTGCTTTTCACGTGCATTTGTTTTTTTTTTTCTACATAAAGGAGGATGTTAGAAATTAGTTTTTTTCATAAAATGAGAATCTACACGCAGAGAGAGCTCGAGATTTTTATTTTTCAGAAATCAGTTAAATCGGTGTTTTAAACAAACAGAATTTAACGAACGATTTTACTTCACTCGATTTTACTCGTGCCGGGATCAATCCCCGCGATTATCGAAAAAACAAAGTACCTGTTATTGATGAAACCGAGCGTCAGTATTAAACGAAATATATCAATGCGACGTGTATATATCACGTCTCGACGGATCGTAAATCTCGGTTTTTTTTTTTTTTTTTTAACTCTTCCCTGTAGTCCTTTTCTACTCTTCCAAGTTTTGTACTACACGCGCAACAAGATATTCCAATCTTCCCTTTTCCGCGATCGACGCGAAATCTATTCTCTTCCCATTTTTATTGTCTTACCGTTTTCAAGACTACACACTTCGATACGAGCAACGCATACACACACACACACACACACACACGTATAATAGCCTTAGATTAGTAGAGCTCCGTCTTGAAAAGAGAGAATCAAAGGTCCAAAATTGTTATCTCTTTAATAAAAATATAATCCGCATACTTGCTGCTGAACAAAATCGCTGTGTTAGAGATCTACGAAGTACACGATGAGATTTTAGTTACACTCGAATCGATCAATTTTCACCATGTGTCAGTTCTGAAAATCTTCAAAAGATCGAAGAGATGTTCGAATTGTTTTACATTCTCACATTTGAACGAAATGTGAAGGTTTTCAGTATCGAAACGAGTAGTCTCTCACTTGCAATAGATCACACACCCGCAATCTTTAAAATTTTTTAATATGGGTATAAGATAGTTGAAGGACACGAACTCTTCCGATCTGTCGATAAAGAAGAAGTAGAATTTTCGTCTTCAACTTCGCCGAAAACAAAGGAGAGACGTTTCGTCGTCTCGCAATTAAAACAACATTACGCTTTTATACACATAACACGTACACACACACACACACACACACACACGCACGCACGCACGCGCGCACGTTCGACCTTGCATGTTTCTTCGTGTGTTATTTGGATCTTCATTCGAGTATCTAGTCGTTAAGGGAGAAAAAAAAATCTACGAGTATCGCGAACGTACTTACGAGGTACGTTTAGAAACAGCTTAGATCAGTCGAAACGCTCCGCACACACGCGTTTGCCCACTTCCTGAAACTTCCTCGATTAAAAAAAAAAAAAAACAAGAATTGTAAAAAATTTAGATAATGCAAAGTGTGATTCGATCGTCGATTCGTCGAAGAGCGAGTGGAAGTTGCACGTATCGAGCGTGGCGAGGGTCGCGCGTTGAGTCTTCCGGAGGATCTCGATCGACGCGCACCGCAATTTGAATTTAGCGGGGAAAAGGTGAAAAAATCGCGTTAATCGAGCTCGTTCCGGTGTCCTCGACTACATATACCGTTCTCGATATTTCGAAGTACTTAAATCGCGCGCGCGCGCGACAAAGAGCGTGATAAGAATCGTTATTATATTCGTAATTATTAAAGGGGAAATTATAAAGTGATAAACAAATGAATAAATAAACGAAGCTTTTATTATCCATTATCGCTAATGTTCTTTCATTCGCTTTCCTTTTTTTCCACTCTCAAGCTCTCGATGTAAAAAAAAATATCTTTCTATTAACTGAATTTGAACACTGAAAAAGACCCAAATTTCGGGTCGAAACGTTTGTCGAATTAATAAAAATAAAGAAGTTAATTGACCCGAAGATCTGGTTTTTTGCCTCACATTGGCCATTTCCCTGCTGTTAAAAAAAAATATACATCGAACACTGAGAGGTCAAAGATTTCGCGACTCGACGAAAGTCCTCGAGCCGCGTTCTACATCCTATGTCTTGCAATCTCGTGCCCCATTGTCGCCTGATTACAGTCTACGAAGGTAAAAGGAGAGAATAGCGATGCAAATTAACGTTCGTTGTTACGGCCGGTTCGCAAAACGATCCTCTTTCCCGACTCGAAACAAAGAAAGTTCCTCGCGAATGATTCAAGCGTGCGGTCGTTTCTTCTCATTCCGGAACGCGTCCGTCATTATATTAACGTATTACGCGCGCGCGAGCCGCGTCATAAGTACGTATCCGGGATTTTTCTAACCGCCGACAGAAATTACGAAAGTGATCGGCAACACGCGCGCACGTACACGCGAGACAGGAAACGCCGTGTTTTATCCTTGACGGCCGCTTGCGTTAATTCCGTTTCCGCGCCGATATATCCTTTTTTGCGACCTCGATGTGTCAAACATCGCGCGCGGCGGCGGTTTACTTTCCATCGAAGATACAGCGGCGCAAGAAAGGTGTGCGCGCGCGCGCGCGCCCTCCCGGCACGTTGAAAAATATACCGTCGCCTCGAATCGGTGAAAGTAAACCGACTGACAAAATTGAAAAGCTTTTATCCATCGAGCCGTGGTGATTGCGTTCTTTTCCGAACGCAGTTCCCGCGTTCGACTAATAACACGGCGCAGCCGTTATAAAATGTATATACACGCGTAAAGAGAGATACGAAGCCAATCGTGTGTGAAGTAGAAAGAACGGCACCGCGATTTTATTTCTGCGGTTTGGAAGATTCAATTTGGTTTTTCTGGAAAAATTTATTTCTCTCGCGTTTTAGTTACGGAGATAATAATAAAATAAATGCCGTTTTGTTGTTATGTGGAAGTTATAATACGCGAATATACGGATTGAAATATTTCACTCAATTCCCTCAAGAAAGTGTTCCTGTGGTTAACCACAAGAAACGAGGATGACGATAACCATAAGCGACCGTCCTAGACCTTGCACGAGGGTGAAAGTCGAGGTCAAGATTGACTGCGTGTATGTGTGTGACACACCATGGTCGGATTTGGGCTCTCCTCTCGTCGGACGTAAGTACGCGGATGACCAGATCGATCGGAACACGTCGAACGACCACTTTCTCGCAAAACAGGCGTCGCTCGAAGAATTTCATCGTACGTCGACCCGGCATACATAAATCAACGGAAATGTGATTCTATCATAAATTGCAATGTTGCTCTCGACTTTTCGCGCCGACCGACAGTCGCGACAGTCTTTTGAAAAAAAAAAAAAAATTGTTTTGCATAATTTTCCTATCAAAACAATAGGACATGTTTGAAACTAGTTTCACTGATTTCTGGAATTTCTAGATAGAAAGTTAGAATGATACACCGATGTCTTTAGAATTTTTTAACTTGTATTGCTATGTGCGTAATACTACAGGGTGACTCTTATTTTAGACTTTTGAATTTTTTCGCGCAGATTGTTCCAATTGTGCTAAACAAATATACCGTGAAAAAGTTCAGCCCGATCGGATAAGGAAAAAAGGAGCCCCTAGGTCTTTAAACGTTAAAAAAATTATTTAACTGTATAATGAATCGATTTTATTTGATTGTCTTTCAGCTTATTGATTATATCGTTAAACAAAATTTGTAGATCTGGGTTAGAAGTACATTTTACCGAAAAAATTACCTTTTCAAAAAAAAAGGTAAAAAAAGGCGCCAAGTACACGCGCAATTCGTATCTCTAAAAAAAGTATTACTACGTTATTGTACTACATAGAAACTCTTTCTCTACACAATCTAGTTTACAAAAGAAATGATATCGGAAAGTAGCGCCAAGAAAATCTTATTTATTAGAAGTACATTTTATCATCCATTCCATTTTTTCGTACAACTAACGGTTTTCGAAAAAAATGAAGAGAATCAGGAAATATTCCGACGCTAAAAAAAATTACTTTCGGATTTGATTGATACAAGAAAAAAAGATATAAAAATAATACAATAATCAATTATTTTATATTTGACACACGTGCGTGTTTCTGTCGGTCTGTCCAAGACAGAAGATGATAATATTGCTCGAGAGAGAAGCGAGTTTCGAAAAAAAAAACCGCATTTGAAGAAACCGAGAACAGGTGAGAACACACCGGTAGAAAGGCCCGGTTTGTCTTGATACACACGCCCGATCTGGATCGGGTGGAATCGTGAAAACTGGATGGACCGGCTATAATCATTGCTATATATATACTGTCGTAACTTTCCAACGGCGGTCCGCGTGAAAATTTCAAGAGTTGTCCGGGTCGCACAACGAAATCAAGTCCATTCCGGTCAATTCTCGATGCAAATAGCATATTCCGACCTACGCATATTGCGCTATTTGTAAAGTCAAATCCCGGCGATACACACGGGGAGGGAATTGAGAAACATTTGCGTAGAAATGTCGCGTGGAATGGTACCTCGCTAAAATTGTGAGGAGCCGCACGAGACTGCAGAAAAGGCGCGATATATATTTAACCCACATTCGCTTCGATTTACATAAATTAAAAAGAAAGTTGAAACGACGAACGTCCTCCGCGAAAAGAGAATCGATAATCATTATGAATAAAAATAATGCTTGGTCTCTAATTCCCTCTCTTAATTAATTTTCAATATTTCTCTCATTATTAGCCGTCTCATTATATTATAGTCGTCTTTCGTCGACGATGAGGTAATCGATGAAGAGAAAATATAACAGCTTATAAAAATTACATGAAATGTGAGGGAAATTATTGTTCTCAAGAGAATTAAGACGCAAATAGTACAATATGAATTCAATGGCAATTAAATCTCAAATTTTTAGATTAGAATTTACTATCAAAAATATATATGTACGTTCTGTCACCGCAAATTATCGTGACCGTCATTTTCCCCGAAAACTTGTTGCAACGATAACTCGCGCACGAAACGATTTTTCGTCACTTTCCAAAATTGCATCAATGCGCCACCACGCGTTCGAAGATCGGCGAGATGTTTTCTTCGCGGGAAATCCGCGGCAAGTGTTAAGCGTTCCGAAACAAATTCTCTACGAAAGTAACGTGTTCTTGAAGTAAAAATAATTGACGTTATTGTGTGCGCACTCATAATACGAATAATCGACAGGAGAAAGCAGTCTGCATGTATATGTGTGTGTGTGTGTATATATATATATATATATATACGTATACGTATACACATATATATTCTCTTTGTTTTCTATTATAAACGAAGAGGTGTTTCGAATTTCAAACGATCATGGAAAAACGAGTCGTAAAACACACGTCACGCCGTCTCGGCGATCGACGAGACGCTGGACCGAGGCGGTCAGAATTCCGAATGTGAAAGTAAGACCGCGCTGCTCTCTCCTCTCGATTATTCATATTATTGTTGGTGCGCGCGCACAATATAACGTCAATTATTTTTATTTCAAGAGAATATCGTTGTACCCTCTCGCGCGAGGAATTCGTTTCGCTTCTAACATCTTGAGGATTTTCCGCGCGAATAAAATATCTCGCGCCGGTCTTGTCGATGCGAAATCGGAAGATGGCGAAACGAATCCGGGTGCGCGAATCGTTGCAACAATAATTTTTCACGCGGGGAAAATGACGGTCACGATATTCCGCGGACGCGCTTCCTCTTCTCGAGTGACGCAACGCGACGGAGTTGCTTCCCCGCGTAGCAGCAGGTTGATGTTACGACCGCACGCAATCGCGTTCGCCATGTAATCTCTGCGGTATTGCATTTGCTAATCGTGACCGGCGAGAAGCGCGTGTATATGTCGACCGAAGCAAAAATCCCCATTTCACGAAACAATTGTTTCCTTGATCGTAACAGCACCGGCTTGTACACAAGTGCGTGTTGCTTTTTTTTAAAATTTTTTTAATCTATTTAAGAGCAAACCGTCGACATTTATACGCCGCATTTTGTCGTAACACAGAGTGAGTAAATGCGAACGGGAAGTGGACCCGCAGATTCCAAACCACCAGAGTTCGGGTTTTGGTCAGTTTGAGCGCGCGGCTGCGGGTATCGATGATTGTTCTCTGGTTCATGTCGTTCTTACGTAGATCGTCAACACAACACACGCGGCCAACTCGGTTCTCCATCCAAGTGTGCGGCACATCGAGTGTCGCTCAGTATCTCTGTGATCTCACAAAATTGGCGTTTATAACACGACGTTATCGCGCAATTACACGAAACAAACGATAAAATATATTGGAAATATATAAAACATATCTTTAAAATAAAATATATTAACGAATTGAGAATGTAAAGGCTCGTATGGTTTAAAATACTGGTACAAAACTAGTAATAAAATTTACTAGTAATGTAAATTTTACAGGTGATAAGAGCCGATCGCTGGATGTTTTGCGAATAAATATATTTTAAAATATTTATATTTTAAAAGTTTTTATGAGATATCCATTTTCCCTTCCCAAAAATACATTAAAATATACCTATAATATATATATTTCATAATAATTATAAAATGTATATCATAAATTACATTATAAATTGTATATAATAATTTATAAACACATTTATTGAAAAAAAAAAATATAATAATTATAATAATAATAAAATATATTTAATTGAAATAATTTATTTTCTACTTTCATTGCATTACGCAATCATTTTGTTTGTATTTTATAATATGCCGTTCTATACTTTATGTGTTATGCATTTTCCGTACGTGTATAATGTCCCTTTTAATACCATTGTACCGAGAGGGAAAAAAAACCGTGATTACACACACGGAACGCCATGACTTTGATCCGTGAGAAAATCTACGAAGGAAAGGGAGAGAGATCCCGATTATATGTATAGTTCTAAAGGTCGCACGTCGAGCGCAACAATAGATTCGCCTTCGCCGTCGGTTTCCGTGTGTGGATAAATCGATTGGCGGCTGCACCCTTTCTAGTAAAAGTTAAGACGCTGACGTGTGGCGGATATGATCGCGATAGGCGTTGTCCGCGAATTTAAAAGCTCGCGCGCGCGCGCGCGCATCCGAAAGTAGGGCTGAGCGTTGAATTCAGAAACTCGACCTAGAAAACGAAACTAATTCGTATGCGTTGCAACACAAGTTACGTAGAGGTAAGTAGAAGTTATTATCATAAACGCATCTCTTCTCTTCTGCGGTCCCGTGAAAGAAACCTTGCTCGGTAGTACAACGTTTCGACGCAATGTTAAAATATTCGAACAAAAGAACAAAGGAAATGGCCGCGCGTAATAAAACGCGCGCGCTCAATCGCGAATAAAACGACTTCTAATTGGAATCCCGTTAACGAGATGATTGATGGTTTCAGCAAAAAAAAAAAAGAAAAAAAAGAATCGATTTCTCCGAAGCATCTAATTTAAAAAGATTAATTCTCTCGTGAAGGAAGTGACTCTTCGGTCGAATTGCAACCGACAGGATTAAAAAATATTAATAGCAATCTCTGTATTTAACGGAAAGTCATTGATATTCGCCGCGTGTTCGATTACATGCGGCGTTATACCACGCGGCGCGACGTGTCTGAAAGTGATTCCGCAACAGTAGCGAATCGCGTACGGAATTTCCGTGTGTGTTTTCGCAGCGTGTTCCTCCTCCGAATTCGGCAAAACTCTTTTTCTTCCGCACGCGAACTTTTCCCTTCCCCTCTCGAGCGCATACATTCCGACTTAATTTCGCGCATCGCTAACGAAACCGGAGAAAGTTGTCCTCCTCCGCAAATTCAATCGCGGACTTAATTTCTGCGTTTGTCACGAGATATAATAGAAACGTGGAACGAGAGAGAGGGAAATAGAGAGAAACGTTGAAACACAGAGATTACTCGTCGCGACGCTTTCCGATTCTACCTGCCGGATCATTACGTCTCGTCTAATTCGACGTTACGTCGGAATACGAAAATTGACGTACAACGTGACTGTTAGTCAGTTATGCAAGGACGACATTAAAATCTGCTCTACATAACGAGGTGAAAGAAGATTGAATTGTGTCCCCTCCCCTTCCCCACCACTAGTTTCGTCAAGTGTTTGCACATTGCGCCGTCCATGCGAGAAACAATTTGTGTCTTAATTCGTTTATTAAACACCAGAACCACCTGGATGTTGAATGTACACCTACGGTTTCACACCGCGTCCGTCAATTCGACGGATATTTGAAAAAGACAAACAGTGTGAATGCGTGCTTTTAGTTTATTTAAAATAAAAGTTACAACTGAACGAAAAAAAAAAGACAACATTTAACTGGATAAATCATTCATTTTCAATTAAATCAAGAAATCTCTCAGAAAATTTCATTTCGCTTTGACGAGCTTGGACAGTTCTAGTTTTAATAGCATTCCAAATTAAAATTTCGAAGAGAACTTGTTTTAACTCAATATTAAAATATTCGAATTGTGAACTTTAATTCAAAATTTCGACGTGTGTTAATTTATACGTTTTAGAAAATTATATTTCACAAATTGTTTCTTTCTTTCTTCAATTGTTATGCGCGCGCGCTCGGTCTTTTGTACAGCTCTGCTGCGTTCGTTATTTGAATAATAATTACAATAATAACATTCCTACTCTCGAGTCCACTTTAAACCTCGTTCAACAGAACTTGTTTTCTAAAACAGGAGAGGCCACGTCGTTTACGAATTGAAATACTTGTCTTGTTAATTATGTGGGCGGAAAACGACTTATATCCGACCGCAACGTCGTCGTCGTCGTCGGGCTTGTCATATCCTCGAGATTTCACAAAGAAAATTACAGGTACATCGCAATAGTCACGAAGCGAGTTTCACGAAGATCGGCGAGAGAGATGACCCATATTTACCCTCAAAAAAAAAAAAACGAAATAAAGTCCCGAGAAGTCCGCTTGGCGTATAGGAATCTGTAAACATTCGCGTCCTCCGATCCGGTCGTGCTCCAGAAGTCACGCGGAGGATAGTCACCGTGCGCGTCTCGAAGAAGAAGATTCACCCTGACCCACTTCCGGTCAAGTTCATTGCTCATCAATTTGCTCTACACGCGCGCGGCGAGAGCCTCGCCGTCGTCGTCGTCGTCGCGCTCACGGTGTGACGCATAATTTTTCATTTACATACTCTCTCTCTCTCTCTCTTTCTCTTCGACAGTTCTCTCTTACGAGTAATGAAAAAACGTCACCGCCACGTTTAATGTAACACGCCTGATCCGGTCAGATTCCAATTAGTTTTTGTTCTCCCCTCGAATTCTATTTTAGAGAACAACGTAAATTAACTTTTTTAATTAGTTTTATTTTCGTTTTGTTTATTTTGTTTATTTTTGTTTATTTTTCTTTTGATTTTTTGTGTCGGAAAAAATTTTATTCGTTAAGAGAGTTCTGGATCTTCCTCCCTTACAGAAATGTATTACTAGTAAAGCCAAAATATTACTTATTTTAAGTAATAAAATCACTGTTAAACAGCTCTTATCAGTAATTTCGTATTTGATATTGTATTTATTGCTCGGATAGAAAATCGGCTTTACAGAATAAAAGAAGTCACGATATATATAGACGCTCCAGAACCCTCTTAATAAGTAAAATAACAGTAACAACAAATGAGGATTACGCGATCGCAGATTTTATGTAGAATTACCATTGTGCAACTATATAGCGATATTGATATCGCGCATTTGGTTAAATCGACGTTTACGTAATTATACGATCGCAGTTGAATAACATTATTGTTACGTAACGGTGTATTATATTCTTCCCCCTCCCCTAAATCGACGCCTCAGTTGTTGCTTCTTCTTCGCGAATAATGAAGATTCGTCGATGAAGGATTCAGAATCTTCTCCGAATCCGTCTTTTCGCAAAATAAACGCTTCATATTGCACTCGTTCAATTACATCTCGCGACGAAATGTCGCAACTAAAAAACCGCGCTCGATTAAAATCAATTCTAATTTTATTTACTCTCCGATTGCACCCGCTCGACGTGCGCTAATATCGCGATGTCGCTAATCGTCGAATTGTCGCATTTATTTTCTCATTATCGAAAATTGCTCGCGATCGTCGAATCGCTTATAATATCGGTCAGTCGGAGACGTTCACTTCGCAATCCTTTCGTTCGTTCGCGAGGGGAAAAGCGAGCGGAGGAAGATTTGTCGCGAATTGAGCCGCGTCGGAAAGAATGGCTCGAGTACACCCCGCGGGCGGAATATACTCCGCGGTTTGTGATACGCGGCGGCGGATTATTAAGATAATTGCACACAGAAGCACGAGAAAGAGAGATGAGAGGGACCGGCCATGAGATAGGAATGCATTTTGCTTTACCTGCGGGCGGGCAGCTTTCACCTGCAGCGCGATTTCGAAGGCACCGGGTGGAGACGACGAGGATGAAGACCATCCTCTCCATTGTCTCCCGTTATCAATTAGCCGTGCTCGTGACGACAATCTCGCGACTTCTCCGCGCCCGATGTCTCGAATGAGAATCCGTTTGATTGATCGCTCGGGAACCAAATCGAAGAAAGAAAAATCCGTTTGATTGATTTATAGCCGTGTGGAAAAGGAAAAAGTGACAGTTTCGTGCGCTTGTATCGCGTACATGTGTCTGTGTCAATTATCGGATAATTCTGTAGTAAGTTGAAGAATTTACACATTTATGAATCGAAGCTCGTCGAGCTCGTTGCAAAACGATAATTCAAAGAAGTCTTTGAGAAAGCGAATAAATACGCGTTTCTTGGTGAAAGAGAGAGAGAGAGATAGATAGACAGATAGAAGTAATTGAAATCTTTTTGTAAAATACTTTTTGCTTCGCGACAAGTCTCAAGTGTGTACGCGCGGAAAGTCTCTCGCGTAGATCGGTGGCAATTTTTACGCGTTAGCGACAGTGAAAGGAAAGGCGAAGGTGGAGATCTAAATATATGCCTCGGCACAGAATGTTCACAAAGAGTCTTTTGAGTTTTGCAAAATGTTCTGCGTGATTTATTGTGAAATTTAAAAAAAAAAAAAAGAAACAAATTAGAAACCGGCTTTACACACGTGAGAGATGACAGAAGAAAATTATAAAAGCGATCACTCAGAGCCTGGACACGGGATATTAGATGTTTCCGCTTTATTAGAAGTTGCAAAACCTCAAGTGCCACATATATATTTATAATTGTTTCTATAACACGAGCTTCGATCTGTATCCGAATTATCTCTTTTTTTTTTTTCAGTTTCGACTCTCTCGCCGGTCTTGTCTAATGATTACAAAGGAATACAACTAATAACGTGGCTTATCGACGATACGTATTTTACTTTCACAGCTTCCACTCATCGTAAAATGTACGAATACACTTTCTAAGCGAGGTGAAATTTATATGTTTTTCCAATGCCACCTCGCGCGACTCGCGTTTCGTTTGTTGTTCGCAAGCGGTAATTAGCAAATCCATTAACTTTTGAAGACGTTTCCGAAAAAAAAGAGAAGAAATGCTCTTGTTTGTGGAACGTGCCGACAGATAATGCGCGTACGTATGACACGAATCATGAATTTCTCTCACTTTCACCCCCTATTTCCCGCGCAACGTGTATTTGTTTATTTTACACGCACCTAACGTTGATCAATCCCGAATGTTGGCCAATAACGAGGCGCCGATTCGAAAGGGACACGTCGCACAGTGTCCTTGCGGAACAAAACCGGGGAATGCGACTGTTTTCGAAAGGCGTCGAATTCAAATAACTGCTAGGTATAGAAGCTGCGCACACAGTTGTTTCATTTCGTAAAAGAAATTTTGAGAGGTTTGCTTTTTTCTTCGAAGACTCAAATTAACGGGAGAGAAACAAACATTTCACTCGTCAGATCATTAAAAAAAAAAAAAATACGCGCGATGTATTTTCGATCTTTCTGCGCGTGAAACGTGTGGGGCCGTGCGAATGCTGGAAGAAGACACGCATGCAATCGTCAGCACGCTCCGTGTATCCGGGCATTGAATTCGACGATTCGCCTCGTCCTTCTGCGGACACGTCCGATTCCCCACACTCGTCCTTATTTCTCGTCGACGTCGAAAGACGCCTTTGAAGACGTGGCGCGAGGAAACGATCATCTCGATTCTGAACCAAAAAGTATTTTTACTAAGAACGTCCAGTTGCTCGCAAAAATCTGACGGGAACGCAATCGATAGTATCGCAATTTGCTTCAGTCAATTACAACGTCATAGTCGCGGATTAAAAAAAAAAAAAACAACAAACACCAGTAGTCGGGTGATAAATGAACGCGGACACCGTCGCGGGAAAAAATATCCGAACGATTTACACGTCGGTTTTTCATCGACCATCAATTCGAGTTTGTCTCGCTCGCGGCCGCGAAGGAAATCGATGTGTTTCGCGAAGAGAATTACGAAAGTTTCCGCGGCGAGTGTCGGGCGTGTTTCCTCCGAGCCCGTTTCTATTCAGAGACGCCGTATATCGCGTCGGATGCAACATCCTGGAGGAGCAGAGCTCGAGAAAGAGTCTTCTCGACGTGTGCGAGAGGATTTGAGGAGAGGAAGCGAGAGAAGCTGCAGGCCCGATTTCCTAATCGCTCTCGAGCCGCCGCGCCGCCGCTGTTGCTGCTGCTGCTGTGTCTATCGGAGATTTCCTTCCTGCGGGCGAGAGGATTCGTGGCGGCCTAGCATATTTCCGTAAGAGTCGACGAACTGACTGACCCACGATTCCAATCAGAAATTGCATAAGAACGAGTAACGCGCGCGCGCGCGCACACATAGATACACCGCCTCTCACTTCTCGCGAGCGCCGGCCGAAGCGGAGCAGCTCTCTCGTAGAGCCCCCGTTCCGGACAATTTATAATTCACACTGCTGAATTCGGAACAGAATTTATATGTACATATATATATATATATATATATATGTATATATATGAGGCATTCTTTGTCAAACGGACACCTCATGCTCTCCAAAAAGTATGTGGCTCTCAAAAAGTTTGTCCAAGATCGCAAAATTTAGGTAAAAACATGTACTTTTAGATACAATGTGGCGTTTTTCAAACTATAAAATGATTAACTCAATATAGCGGCCTTATGAGGCATTTTTTGTCAAACGGACACTCCATGCTTTCCAAAAATTATGCGGCTCAAAAAATTCGTCCAAGCTCGCCACACAAAATTTAGGTAAAACCATGTGCTTTTAGAAGCAATGTGGCGTTTTTCAAAATTTAAAATGGCTGATCCAATATGGCGGCCACAAAACCAACGACTCTTGTCTTAGTAACGAAAAAAAACTTGTTGTTTTGTCAGACTTATTTAAACATTAGCAGACTTTAGCTATTTCTGGTACAGAAAATTTAATCTCAAATACTTTCAAGAGACATTTCTTCTTTTTCTTTTCTCTAAGAATGTCACATTGTATCTAAAAGTACATGTTTTTACCTATATTTTGCGATCTTGGACGAATTTTTTTAGCCATATAATTAATTTTTGGAGAGCATGGAGTGTTGGTTTGACAAAGAATGGCTCATATATATATACTGCCGTCCTTAGTTAAAATGTCCTATCTCGCAATTTTGCATTTTTCAAGATATATTGAAATATTGGAAGTTCCACACATGTTCTATCTTCTAAATGAGAAGATAGAACATGTATGGAACTAGAAAAAGTCCTAAAGGCTTTATAGACGTCTGAAAAGTGTCTAATTTATTTGTCCCAACCACTGATGACACAAAAGAATAAAACCTCGGTTTTTTTTATTCTTCCGATATGCTAGATGGGATATTTTAGCTAAGGGGAGCAGAATAATACGTAGATTTTATGTTACGCTTATATATTAAATATATATTTATTAGATTTTATACGTACAAGATGTATCTGGTAATAATCGCATTATCTGTCGTGGACAGGGTAGAGACTCGGGTTGTACCGCGTCGCAAAATCCATTAAGTCTATTAAGTCCATTAAGTCAACCATTTTGCGAGTTTCGCAATAATTAATTAGCGCGGATTTAATTTATAATAAAGATCCGCGATTAAGCGCGCGCTCGCACCGTGAAGAGACAGTTCAGCGTTTCGCGCGTTCACGGTTGCTAGGTGCGCAGATACCACTCGACAGGAGTGGTCTATAAACGGTTATTAATGATTTAATTTTGATTAAAAACTGAACCGCAAAAAAATAAATTGCCCATTTATGAGGTATTCAACGAGCAATTATATTTATTTTGATTAGAAACCAAGTTTCTTTCGTTGTGTCACCGCGCACGCTCGTTCGCGGATTTTTTTTTTAATTAATATTTCATTAATTTTCGCGAAACTCGCAAAGTGATAAAAAAAAACTTTTTGATTCAACCCGCTCTTTCAACCAGCAGTTACCGGACACCCTGTATATGCAATCTAAACTTCTCTATAAATACAGAAAAGAAACACTTGGCGAATCACGAAATTGTATCAACTTAAAAGACACACGTTACGTTTAGAATCTACATCCGTTAGGTTTTGAAGAATATATTTCCTCCGCGTGGTGTGTCTGGATTTCACGGAGGAAGATATTATTTATATAAGTACAAAGAAAACCACTTCCTCTTCTCCTAACATCGGTGAAACAATATTTGTCTGTCGTTACGTGTGTCGCGACGTTATTTTGTCTGAGACATAAACGAATGTTACAATCCACACATCGATGCATAAAATATCACGATTCAAGTTTCAAACGCCGCAACCGCGCCGGAAACCAGAGCAGATACTAAATAAATGTCACGAATTGAAACGAAGAGGAAACTCGATCGTTCGTTTTTTTATCTCAAATTTCTCAGAATTTTTTTCTACACGTCAAAATCATCCTTTCGGAGATTTCTTCGATTGATCACATTTGATCGAAGGAGAGTGTGAGAAACAATCTGAAGATGACTGTAATTAGTGAACCAGTTCTTCCGTCTGTCTCTTCCAATCAACCCTGATTTACAGAACGCAAAGATATAAAATTCCGAACCGATTAAGAAACCATCGCGCACCGCACACAAACAAGTGTCTCTCGTGTGATATCCGCAGCGCGCGGGATACCAATCGAAGGAGAGGCTTTCTCCTGGATCACGGTTCGCCGACGGCACCCGCGAGCTACTCTCCGTCGTCGTCCTCGTCCTCTGGAGGGGATATCTATATAGCCTGTCCATTCTGGGACAGCCCGTTCAAACTGCTCGTGTACCTAAGACCGCACGTGTATCATAACGATTCGTTCGCACACGCACACACACACACACACATACACACACATACACACGTTTCTCCGAGTTCTTTCGTGTGGCAGAAACGCGGTCGGAGTGACAGAGAGAGAGACGTGGGAATCAAGTCCGACAGGCTCTCAAGTCCGAACTGCGATCCAGGAAGGATATGTGTCGGTGGTGCGATGTGAACGAGTGCGAAGAACGCGATCAGTAGACAAAAGCGATAAGCGTCGTCCGTGGGGTTTTCGTCGCGGAAGGTGGCGAACAGAAAAAGAGGGCGAACGAGATAGATCCGAGGGTGCTGCGGTGACCCAGCGCGGAAGTATCGGCCGCCCTGCACGATGGTGAGTCGATAATCAAAGGGACCCGGCAAAAATGACTGATCGGAGTCAAACGTGGGATTGATTTCTCCTGTTAAAAAAAAAAAAAAAACAATTAATTTCAACTCACACATTTAAAATAAATTCAAAGAGTCTGCCACTTTTTGAACGAAGAGGATAGGGTTGAAATGCGTTCTTTCGCGTCTTTACGCACGTGAGTATTCAATGTGAAAAAATTCTTACATTTCTGGGCAACACCCACGTTCGACTTTTATCGACCGTTTTGTTACTCCCGTTTGATTGTGTGCACCTCAGTGCCTGATTGTGCACATTTACGGACGAAGGGAGCCTCGACCCGGAATCTTCGGAAGCTTCGCGCGAATCACAGCTGTTGGCAAAGATAATTCGTACTCGCGCGACCGTATAATCGATATATATTACGAAGTCAAATAGCGGATCTAGTGGTTCAACAAATGGAAGCGGAACATTGTTGCGCGCGTACGCGACTTTCAGAAAAAAATAAAAAGGTTGCGACCGGAAAATCAAAGAGCGTAAAATTAGTCGTCGCGAATTATACAAGACGCGAATTGCAGATCGGGAATCATTACAAGTATATTTCTTTGAATACTTGGAATAATCCCACGATTGATTTTTCTTCCGCCGAGAAAAGTAAAAGCATAGTTCGCGCATTAATGATCATCGAGTTTAAAAAAAAAAAACAGATAGTAAAATAAATCGCCGCAACTTCGCGCCGCAGAAAGAAAAAAAAATTGCGAACAGAAGAAGATCGAGCAGTTTTCAGCTCCTCGTAAAACTCGCTCCGGATGAACGGCTCCGTTCAATCGCGGCCGTCGCGTTCATTAACGAAACGCGCGTAATTAAACAGTAGAAAGTAACGTTACTTAATGTTCGATTTTCTTTCAATAACAAACCCGTGCAATTTTTCGCGTCGAGTGCGTTAGTGTGCCGTTTCGTTGCAATAACAATTTTATATTCTTATGTTGGAATGATTGAACAAAAATTAAAAAAAATAAAAAATGCAGGCGCGCTCTCTTATTACACGAATTACACGA